>PVKZ01004079.1:0-98440 GCA_004027375.1 Macroglossus sobrinus
TTTTTTTTTAAAGAAGCCTCTTCAACATTTTCTGTAATACTAGCTTGGTTTTGATGAATTCTTTTTATTTTTGTCTGAGAAGCTCTTTATCTGTCCATTAACTATAAATGATAGCTTTGCTGAGTAAAGAATTCTTAGTTGTAGATCCTGGGTTTTCATCACTTTGAACATTTTGTGCCAAACCCTTCTGACCTGCAAACTTTCTTTTTAAAAAATCAGCTGCCAGTCTTATGGGTGTTCCTTTGTAGGTAACTAACAGCTTCTCTCTTGCTGCTTTTAAGATTCTCTTTTTGAACTCAAATGGCCAAAGCCATCGTGAAAAAAACAAAGAATGAGGCTGGAGGCATCACTCTGTCTGACTTCAAATTATACTATAAAGCAACAATAATCAAAACAGCATGGCATTAGCAGAAAAAGAGACACATGGACTAATGGAACAGAATTAAGAGTCCAGAAGTAAACCAGTATTTATATGGGCAAATAATTTTTGACAAATAATCCAAAAATATATAGTGGAGAAAAGAAAACTTCTTCAGTAAATGGTGCTGGGAAAACTGGAAATTCACCTGAAAAAGAATGAAACTAGACTGTTGTCCATCACCACACACTAAAATTAACATAAAATGGATTAAGGACCTAAATATAAGATCTGAAACAATAAAATGCATAGAAGAAAACATAGGAACTAAATTTAAGGACCTTAGACTTAAAGAGGATTTTATGAATTAGGCCTCAAAAGCAAGGGGCGTGAAAGCTAAAATAAATGAATGAGACTGCATCAAACTAAAAAAGCTTCTCAGCTAAAGAAATCATCAACAAGATAAAGAGATAATCATCTGAATGGGAAAATATATTTGCAAGCAATACTTCTGATAAGGGTCTAATATCCAAAATATACAAAGAACTCATACAACTCAATAATGACAAAAAAAGTGATCCAATCAAAAAATGGGCAGAGAATTTGAACAGACACTTCTTCCTTTAGGACATACAAATGGCCAACAAATATTTGAAAAGATGCTCAACATCACTATCTATTAGGGAAATGCAAATCAAAACCACAATGAGATACCATCTCACACCCATTAGAATAGCTATAATGAACAGAACAAGTATTAACAAATGTTGAAGAAGATGTAGAGAAAAAGGAACCCTCATACATTGCTGGTGGGACTGCAAATTAGTACAGCAAAACTAAGAATTGATCTCCCATATGATCCAACAATCCCTCTACTGGGCATTTACCCCCAAAAACTTGAAAAACTGATGTCAAAAGATATTTGCACATCAATATTCACAGCAATATTCACAGCAGCATCATTTACAGTGGTCACAACATGGAAGCAACCAAAGTGTCCTACAACATATGATTAGTTAAAGAAGCTTTAGTACATATATACAATGGAATATTGCTCAGGCATAAGAAGAGAAGAAATACTGCCATTTGCAACAACATGAATGGACCTCAAGATAATCATGCTAAGCAAAGTAAGCCAGACTGAAAAACTTGAAAATCACATGATGTCGTTTATAATCAGTACATAAACCTAAAAGTAACAAATAAACAGGACAAACAAGCACATACTCGTGGACATAGACTGTAGACTAGTGGTTACCAGAGGGCAGGGGTTGGATGTAGGGAGGAGGTAGATGAGGTAAAGGGGATCAAATATGTGGTGGCAAAAAGAAATCTAACTATGGGATAGAACACGGAGTGTAAATATATAAATATATATATATATATATATATATATATATATATAATTACTGTTACAATGTACAGCTGAAATTTATTGGATTTTGTTAACCGATATCACCATAAAAAATAAATTTAAGATTCTCTATTTGTATTTAAACTTTGGCTTTTTAATTATGATATATCTTGGTGTGGGCCTTTTTGGGTTCCTCTTTCTTGGGACTCTCTGAGCTTCCTGAGGTTGTATGTCTATTTCCTTTACCAGGTTAGAGAAGTTTTCCATCATTATTTCTTTAAATAGCTTTTCTACTTCTTGTGTTTCCTCTCGTCATTGGGTACCCCTATTGTACAGATGTTTTTACACTTAATTTTGTCTCAAAGACTGTTTAATATATTCTTGTGTTTTTGGCTTCCCCGTCCTCTATATTGGTTGTTCGATTCTCTTCTTCATCCACTTTGTTCATTCCCTCAGATATACTATTCATCTAAGATAATGTGTTCTTCATTTCTGACTGGTTCCCTTTTATAATTTCCATTTTCGTTTGTATGTTTTTTATTTCTTTGTTAAAGTTTTTACTGAGTTTATCTACTCTTTCCCTAAATTCATTAAGTGTCTTTATAACCAATGTTTTGAACTCTACGTCTGTTAGATTGCTTGATTCCATTATTCCTGAATCTCTGTTCTGTTCTCTTATAGTTTCTGCTTCTTTGTCTTCCCAATTTGGCTGCCTTTTTGTGTCTATATACTAAGCAAAGCTCCTAAGTCTCCAGCCTTATTAGCATGGCGTTGTGCAGTAAGCATCCAGTGGCATAATCCTGAGAGGATTTCAACAGCAGGTCAATTTTAGCCCCAGCCTGTGTCCTTCCAGGGCCACCTGTTAAGATTCAGCAAGTGATCCACAGATGCTGTGCTTATAGTTGCCTCAAGAAAACACACCAGAAATTGAGGTCAGCTGTCACCAGTTTGGGTCTAGGAGCTTGCTCTGCAAGTTTTACAGGACTCGCCAAGGACACACTAGATGTGGCATGGGTAGAACCATGAGTTGGGGGAGGCAGTTTTCAGTGAATCCTCTGGATGGAGCGATTATAGTTATCCAATTCAAAGAAGTCTCAGCTATGGAGGTGCATCTGCACACTAGGAGGTAGGAAGGGCTCAACAGAGGAACAATTGATACTGCCAGCACTTCTGCCCAGGAGAAAACCTTGCCTCTGGCCCTGGCTTCGACAACTTAGCATCCCCCTGTAAGTTCCCATTGCCCCCACCCTGTGCCTCCAGCCGGGCTCTGGTGCTCAGAGCAAGTGAGTACATCACCATTAAAGTCCAGTTACAGACAGAGCCCGTTTAAGAGGAACATCTGCAGCTGCCTGCCTTCACTGCATAGCCTCTGTCCCACTCAGCCACTCGGGACCAGGCAGCCTCATGTCCTGACTCTGTCCTGCCTCTTCCCATTGCAGGGTGATTTTTTTTTCATTTCTCTTCCTAGTTGTAAGGATTGTTCATCTAGATCCCGGGCAACTAACTCTGTTTGCTGTTATCTCTGTGTTTCTTTCACAACTTTGGTGTGGTCATAATAGCAGACGAACAAAGCCTCTATCATCTATGTTATTATTTTCTACATTAATCATACTGTGGGCAGAGAGTATACTCTATATAATTTAAAGCTGTTTTTGATCAATTTTAGTATAATTTTATTGTATACTTGCAAAGAATTATCTCTTCAGTTTGGTGCACTATTGTCTATGTGTCAACTAGGTCTAATTTGTTAATTATTTTATTCATAACTTTTCTGTTTTTGTTTGTTTTCTTATTCTATGTTAGTGAGATAATTGTGTTAAAACCTCCCACTATGGTTGTATATTTTTCTCTTTCCATTTCCTCTGTGTGTGTGTAGGTTTGTGTAAGTGGTTTTAGTTTTCCCCCAGTTTTACCGAGATGTAATTGGCATATAGCACTATATGAGTTTAAAGTATACAATATAATGACTTGTATTACATATGTTATGAAATGATTACAATAAGATTAATTAACATCCATAACCTAATATAGATGAATAAAAAGAAAACAATTTTTTCTTGTGATGAGAACTCTTAGGATTTACTCTGAACAACTTTCAAATGTAACACACCAGTGTTAATATAGCTATCATGTTGTACATTACATCTCTAATACTTATTTATTTTATAACTGAAAGTTTGTACCTTTTGACCACCTTACTTACATTTTTAATTCTATATAATTTTCCTTATATACTTCAAAGCTATGTTTTCCAGTTCATGTAAGCTTAGAACTGTTTAATTATTCTTAATGACTTCACCTCTTTATTGTATGAAGCTTCTTTCTCTGTCTCTAGGAATGCTTCTTGCCTTAAAGTTTACTTTGTCTGATCTTAGTTGAGCTACATTAGCTTTCTCTCATTTAGAGAGTTCATGACACATCTTTATTTTTAATTTCAATTTTTTATATTTTTATATTTAAGATGTGTCTTCTGTATTAAGCATATATATTTGTATTTAGTCGGACAATTGTTTAATAGGGGTATCTTCTTCATTTACCTGCACTATCATTAGTACATATATTTGCATTTAAATATGTTATTAAATCCTTCAGGTGTTTCATCTATTCTAAATTCTTTTGCTTTTTCTTTTTAAAATATTTTTAAAAATTACAGTTGTTGTACAACGTTATATTATCTTAAAGTATACAACATGATGACTAGAGATTTATATATCTTGTAAAGAGATCACCCCAATAAACCTAGTACCCATCTGACATCATATATAGTTATTACAATATTATTCACTATATTTCTTATGCTATACTTTATATTCCCATGAACATTTTGTAACTACCAATTTGTATTTCTTAATTCCTTTCCCTTTTGTCAAACATCCCCCAAACCCCTTCCATCAAAATGTTCTCTGTATCTATAAGTTTGTTTCTGTTTTGTTTGTTTGTTTATTTTGTTCTTTAGATTCCACATGTATTTAAAATCGTATGGCATTTATCTTTCTCTGTCTGACTTACTCTACTCAACACAATAATATCCTCTAGGTCCATCCATGTTGTAGCAGATGGCAATATTTCATTCTTTTTTATGGCTAATATTCCTTTGTCTATACATTCAACCTCTTCTTTATTCATTCATCCATTGATGAACACTCAGGTTGCCTCCATATCTCGGCTATTGTAAATAATGCTGCAATGAACATATGTTGTCCACATGTCTTTTCAAGTTAGTGTTTCGGGTTTCTTCAGATAAATATCCCAAAGTGGGATTACTAGTTTCTTCTTTATCTCTCGTTATAGCCTTTGTTTTAACGTCTATTTTGTCTAGTATAAGTTTTGCTATTCCCAGGTTTTTTTTCCCATTTTTATGCAATATCTCTATTTATCCCTTTACTTTCAGTCTGTGTGTGTCTTTTGACCAGCACTGAGTCTCTTATAGACAGCACAAGTAAGGATCTTGTTTTCTTTTCCATTCAGACACCCTATCTCTTTTGATTGAAGTGTTTAATCTATTTTTTTTTACCATTTTATAACTTGCTTCATTATTTGAGCTGCAAACCAAGGCCAAGTGCCAGGATTAGGGCTGCTCAGCAAGATTTACTAGGTATTTTGAGGCTAGATGCTGCCTGTTTAGGTTTTGTGAACCTTTGAAAGATTTTAGGCAAGCTCACAGCATGAGCCAAGACAGGGCATTTGTATGGAAAATCCATTGGAAGCAACTTGAACTGGCCCTCAAGTTGGGAGGGGTGGAGTCTCAGGGAATCACCAGAGTGCAGTTAACAGTGTTACGTACATTGATGGAGACTCAAATATGGTGGTTGCCTGGGTCTGCAACCTGGGCAGGGGAAGGCTCAACAAAAGAACAATGCCCTCTGCCAAGTTTTCTAGTGGTCTCATGGAAAAGTTTATCCTTATTACTCCTTTTTACCTAGTTCACTTTTACACAGAGTAGAAATGCTAGTTGGTTTTAAAATGTTCTTTCTTAGCAAAATAAAACTTTTGCAACATTTTATCAGATACCCAGAGTCTTTCTGTGGAGATTTTACTTATGCATAAAATCCATACGTTTAAAAGCCACTGATTAAAGGGATATAAAATAAATAAAATCTTCTATCTATGTGATTGAAGAGCTTTATATTTAGTTAGTAAATCATATTTACCATGGATGAAGTAATTAGTGTTTTATAGAATACTATATTTATTCAAGGCTTTGATCGAGTGGCATAACTTCCAAATAACAGTTCAGAATTTTTATTGAAGATAGGGATTAGACTAGGATTTTAAAGATGGGGAGTGCCAGAGAGAAGGAGAAGAGAAAGGTGTAGAATAATATAAGCTAAGGCTCTGTGCCATTGAACTAATTTAATACCATGATGACTGAATAATTTATCCCTTAACCCTTCTTTCTCTTGATTCGTTGTTAATTCTAATCAAGCTGTTCTGAAAGCTTTGGAATTCAATGATGCACGATGATACATGTGTTAATTCTATTATCTATGATTTCTGTAGCAGACCCAAGAGCGCAGCAAGCACACAGGTGATTGCATAAAGTTTGTATAATCCCCAAGCTGGGTGTTTTACATTTAGCTCTACTCCAGGAGGATTTCACCTAATCCAGCCATTTTCTTCTAATATGCAGTTGGAGGAATCCCCTTTACTCATTCCCCTGAGATATTTTTGACCATAAGCCTAAAGCATAAAAGTAAAGATTAAGGAGGACTCATACTGCATGTTTATTCAGGAAGCTGATTTCACCTGGTAGAAGTGACTGCTTTTTGGAACTCAATAGTTTTTCTATGAATCTTCTGAAGATGCATGAAGCATAATGCAACTCCTCATGGAGCCTCTATCTTTTAGGTACTCGATGGGTCTGAATCTCTGGCAGGAGTGGGGCAAATAGACAAGGTAGTACCGTGAGCAT
The DNA here is from genome assembly GCA_004027375.1 of Macroglossus sobrinus. NCBI lineage: Eukaryota > Metazoa > Chordata > Mammalia > Chiroptera > Pteropodidae > Macroglossus > Macroglossus sobrinus. The sequence continues at coordinate 6,625 of PVKZ01004079.1, forward strand.
AAATTTAACTTTATAATGTTAAGTATACAATACATATTTTGTGTATTTTCCTCTAAATTAAATGTAATCAGTTCTGAGTCCCCAATTTATCAGGCTGGTTGAAAATGCAGTCTCAATTACTTTTGTTCTTCTCCTATCCCCTTGCCTTCTATATTAGACAATGGTCCTAGGAATCCTGACAGAGAACATGGCATGCATGCAGGGAGAGCTCTTTGACATTTGGTTTATACTGATCACCACTGATACACTTTCATCCAAACCTGCCCAATCCCTTGAAAGTAACTTCCACTGTGACTTCCATAGATTTTTGGTATCTTAGAACCTCAGTGCCCAGGATACCACTGTGCACCCATTTTCCTTTGAGTTCCAGCCACCATCTCAAGGGACTATGTGGGGAAAGCATCAAATATGGTTTTCTCCTTAGTCTAGAATATTTTTTTTCAGAGGCAACAATGAAAGTGTAATGGCAAGTACTCTGAAGTTACCTTGAAACTATGCTACTAATAGGCATTTTTTTTCCCATTGAGTAAAAGAGGTTTGTGAGAGCCAGGTAATTATGAGAAGCAAAGGGATGAAAGTTGGACTTTATAATTATCAGTTGATTTACTGATTACCTATTTGGCATCAGATTCTACACAATAAATAATATCTGGTTTGTGCCCTCAGGGATATTCTGTTCTAGTGGAGGATGAAGATTATAGTAGAAAAAAGAGCCCTTATTACTACTGATCTCAACTTATGAGGGGAACATCTTAACTCGTAGCTCTCAAATTGCCTTTTCCAGTTTCATTGGTAATTTTAAGTTAGACATACTTTGTGGGTGTTTTGCTTGTAACTGTGGGAATAGATGAGTGTGTCTATTTTTATACTATATGCTCTTGGGCTGTGTTCTCAAAGGATGGAACTGTGGGGCTCAGGTACTTTTTTGAAATTTATGCCTTTATAAGACTTCCTGCTGCAGCTAGGGATACTGGCTTCTCTTATCTGCTTGTTCTTAAGTGCCTCTTTCTGGCAAGATACTAACTTTACCTGTAGAGCTGGATTGCTTTTATCCCTGAACTATATACTGCAGACACTTAAGATTAGTGCCAGCGGAGGAGAAAGGGTAATTGTTTCTAGGGGAAAAGAATTGTGTAGATGTTAGCTGTTTAAAAACTAGAGGCTAGAGTGGTATTTAGTCAAATATGGCTGCCACACTGCACTGAAAGGGCCTTTTGGCATCTTTTTCAAAGAACTCTACACTGACATGCTTTGTACTCTGACAGTTGTTCTAAAGAAAAGTGTTTAAAATGTTTCTGCCTTTAAAAAAATCCCTACCTGTTTTAGTTGCATATCATGTTTTCTTTGAGGCTTTTGGAATACTAATATATTAGGTTTTTATTAATTCAATGATACTGCATTGTAAATCATAAGGTTTTACATTTTGGTTCATACCATTTTAATTTTCCAACCATCTGAGCAAATTGCAACTATTACTTATAAGTATCTGAATGCTCTTTTTGTCAAGTATATATTTATCCTAAAAACGTGGGTCTTGGAGAGAGCCTTTTATGTGCAATTTTGCTTTCATATTTTGTAAACCTCTATTGATTTTTTAAAATCTTCACCCAAGTGGGATTTCTTTTCAGAGGCTTATCCCCTTTAACAAATAAGAGTAAATGGAAATGGAACTTCTAGAATGAGCTCTTAAAATTGCCATAATAACTTAGGGATATCAAGGTTACAGGCATTCTTTTTTATTTATGCAGAAGGAAATTAATTGTGAAGAAAAAGCATGTTAAACCAAACAGATTATCCTTACAAGAGAAGTTAGTTTTTTAAATATATGTCGATCACTTGGGATCCATGTGAGAAGGAAGGTTAGCAGGCATAACTGGAGAGTAGGTAGTGTAGATCACCCAGTTTCTCTGAATTTCCCCACTGAAAGGTCCCTCTCCTTAGCTTGCTTGGAAATACCACATGCTTTCTATAGCCTGACAAAACCTGGTCTTATGAAAGAATTAGAAACCTATTCATCTAAAGTCTGAATAACTAAATGGCTTAAGGTTGTCACTATCCTAATGCATTTGCATTTGAATAAGCTAACTATACCTGAAAGGAAGCCTCTCATAGGATATTTTTAGGAATTAGTCCTTCAGTGGAAAGGGCATTTTATTGGCTAGTATTATCTTTCTAAATCTCCTCCCCTCACCAACAACCAAAATATCCATTTGGGATCTTCTTAGTCTTCCTCCCTGCCCCCTGGCTTTATTGTAATATAATAGACAGTTGCTCATATTTACATTTTATAATTCAATGAGGTTTTTTTTTCAATTATAGTTGTCATACGACAATATGTTCATTTCAGTTATACAGCATAGTGATTAGAGATCTATGTAACTCACAAGGTGATTACTCCACTAAATCTAGTACCATTCTTCCCTCTTACATATTTATTATAACACTGTTAACTATTTTCCTTATACTACACTTTATATTTCCATGTCAATTTTGTAATTCTCCATTTGTGCTTCTGTTGTGACCGGAATAACCAGACTCAACCTGAGTGCTCTGATATTAGAGGCAGTTTATTAGCCGGTAGCTGTCCTTCCAAAGGAGCAGCCCTGAAACATAAAGGTACAAGGGTTTAAGCCCAAAATCTCATTCTTCACTCTGTCTAAATCACAAAGGCCTAATATTTCTTCTATCCTCCACCTGTCACCCTAAAGGTGGGTTGTGCAAGTGGGGGAAAAGAAGCAGAAAGCGTACTGTTAAAATATTAGGTTCCCATGGGTAACTGTTAGGTTCCCAGGGGTAATAGTCAAACAACAACTTTTTAAGCAAGCAGGTGTCCAGAAGCGAGACATGGCGATTAGCACGTAGGCTCTTAACCTTAACCCATTACTACATCTTTGTGACCCTTTCAGTTGTACGTCATCACACTTCTTAACCCCCTCAACCTCTCTCCTATCTAGTAGCCCTCAAAATATTCTTTGTATAAATTTGTTTCCATTTTTGTTGTTGTTTATTTTGTTCTTTAGATTTCATGTGTACATAAAATTATGTGATATTTGTTTTTCTCTATGTGAATTACTTTATTAGGCACAATACCCTCTAGGTTTATCAATATCTTTTCTATCCCCTTTCTTTTACTCTGTGTGTGTATTTTAATCTGAAGTGAGTCTCCTGTAGGCAACATATGTAGGGGTCTTGTTTTCTTATGCATTCGGCTACCCTATCTTTTGGTTGGAGCACTTAATTCTTTTCCATTTGAGGTACTTGTTGATAGAAATGCAGTTATTACTTTTTATTTATGTTTTTAATACATGTTTTCTTAAAGAAGTCCCTCCAAAATTTCCTGTAATACTGGCTTGGTGGTGATGAATTCTTTTAGTTTATGTTTGTCTGGGAAGCTCTTTATCTGTCCTTCGACTCTAAACTATAGCTTTACTGGGTAAAGAATTCTTAGTTTAGATCCTAGATTTTCATGATTTTGAATATTTTGTGCCAAACCCTTCTGTCCTGCTTAGTTTCTTTTGAGAAATCAGCTGCCGGTCTTACGAGAGCTCCTTTGTAAGTGACTAATTGCTTTTCTCTTGCTCCTTTCAAGATTCTCTCTTTGTATTTAACCTTTGGCATTTTAATGATAATGTGTCTTGGTGTGGACCTCATGGGTTCATCTTTTTGGGGACCCTCTGAGATTCCTGGGGTTGTATGTCTATTTCCTTCACCAAGTTAGGGAAGTTTTCCATCATTATGTCTTCAAATAGCTCTTCACTTCTTATTTTCCTTTAGGTATCCCTATGACCAGATATTTTTTACATTTAATTTTGTCCCATTCTTCTTAGTCTTCTTTTGTAGACTGATTCTGACTAGTATCCATGCTGAGTGGCAGTTGAACTGTGGCTGACCAAATCTCTGACTTGATCTCTGACACTGTATGTGTGGCGATGGTAGCAGTGGAGAATGGAGATGTGAAGGGGAGTGTGATAAGAGAGGAAACAAGTCTGCCATCACATGTACATCCACTGCGGTTGAATGGGGCTATATGTTGTAGGAAGTTGGAAAAGCAAGCATAATGTCTATTCTTATATTAAAAATTTTATGACTCTGATGATTAAGAAAGATAAAGTTGTATAATTTAGTAAAACTACATTTGGAGTCAGGCCTGGTGGGCTTGTATATCATTCTAACATCTTCACTATATATGCTTATATGAATCCTCTTCACTTTCTCTAGACTTGAATTCTTCAAAAATAAAATGAGACTTATGCCTATCTACCTTTTAAGGAGGTCACATAGGACAAATGAGATAATAGATATAAAAACATTTTGGAAATCCAAAAGCTATAGAGAGCTGTATAAAGCTAAGACGTTTGTAACTCAGGATAAGAGTTTAAGAATATTCTTATGTTCTTAATGTTTTCTCCCTGCTCCTTCTTTTCCTTAAAATTGCATTGCCTTTCATTTCCTTGGCTGAGAAAGGCCATACCAGCGTAAAACTGGTGACATAACATGCTTAGACAGAAATAGTTTAGTATTCCTGGATGGTCACACAGGGTCCTGTGCTCCAAAGATCCCTGTACTTGGCTTAATGTTCTACTCTCATTATCTTGAAATTCTTAATTTTTGAAGAAGTGTTTCCACATTTTTATATTGCACTTAATTAACAAATTATGTAGCTGGCTCTCCTCCTAGACTGTTTGCTCTCTGTTCCTTTATGGAGTTGGAACCAGAAGTTACTTTATGACCCTACTGGGAGGAGCACATGGAGGTTAGTTAAGGGTCTGCTAGGAAGTTTGCTAGAGAGAGTTCAGTGGCTAGAGTTAAGTAGCTCTGTAAGATGAGTATTGTGAGGGTGATTTGGTCCTGGACTGAGGACCAAATGTTAAGTCAGAACCAAACATTTGTGTCCCATATGCTAACAAGTGCCATGGTGGAGCCTAATCAGCAGCAAGAACATTTAGGCCCCAAACTTGCTAAGAGAAAACAACTTAGAATTCACTAATCTCTGACTTCAGCAGCAAATACTAACAGAATGAGCAGTGATCAGGCAGACAAGGCACATTGCCATAGAGAGTAGAGGAATTGGAGAGTCAGGGACAGTTACAAGAATCTGTGTGCAATTGTGAGCTTCCTTCACATTTCTTTCTCCTATAAGGTCATGAAATGATTACACTGAAAAAGTGGAACTTGGTAAAATCAATTCATAAAGCAACTGCATTCTTTGCATCTCCTTCACTGCCTGCTCAAGCCTATTGGTGGTTTTGTTCTTTTCTTGCCTCTGGGTGAAATCTTGGCAGGCCCTAAAGCTCTTGGATAATTAAAAGTTTTCTCAGAGCAGTGAGTTAGCCAGCCACAACCTGTTGATTTTTAGATTTCCAAGTAAACACTAAGCATCCGTGACTCCTAAATGGCAGGTGACAAAAAGTAAGCTCTCTGAATGTTTTTTTTTGAGGTCCCTCTCACTTTACTTGGGTAAGGGAAAAATACCAACCCCCTCTTCTGTGGAGAGAAGGAGGAGTAATATTACTAGAAATCATCAACTGTTCTTGAAAAAGATCATTTCTTTTCATTTTTTAATCCCTATTCAACCTCAATTCACTTATGTCAGAGGTGGATCTTGCATTAAGTGTTGCAAAACAGGATTTGGATAGAATACCTTCTTCAAAATCATTGCATGGTGGTTCAAGAAATTCACTTTGGGATGTAAGCATACTTGTGAACACTTTTTTAAATTATTGGTTTCTTTTGAGGTGTCATGTTAAACAAATTGAGAGGACCCCATTTTAATATCTTCTTACATTCATGAAAGCCCTCTCATAAAACCCAGGTGCCATCTTGGGAATGAGAAGGGGGATTAAGAGCACATTTTAAAGACTAAATTTGCATAATAGATGTATAACTTAAAGAGTTTAAGTTATTAGATTGAACAAAAATGAATAAATTGAGCTAGAAAAATATTTCTCTTCTATTAAATGGCTGAAGGCTTATGAGGTATATCAGATCAGTTATAGAATAAATGCATAAGCAACATTTTCTTCATGCATATGAGTGCAATGTAAGTGTCTTTTTTCCTGTTATACATCTAATTTTTGAGTATCTAGTCATTAACAAAGTCAGAAATGCTTTTCCCATGTCAGAACTATGTAGTAGAGGGACTACTTCAGTGATTGCTACAGAAACTGATTGCATAAACTTAATTAACAACCTTTACTGAGTCCTAAAAATAGAGAACTCTTAAGGTAGTACCTGACTGCAGGTGGAGGAAAGAAGTCCCATCTATATGTCTTCAATATTCCTAGTATATAAGTGGCAATAGTGAGATAAGTCACCTCTAAAGAATAGATATATAAAGGAAAATTAAGAATTATATCCCCAAACTTTAGAAAGCTCCAGTTTGAAGGACTCTAGATTTTAATCTTTATGCTCTGCTATAAGGAGAGTTGTCTATCAGTACATGTAGTACTTGCTTACTCCATGTATTATCTCTAGTGAGAAAAAATATAAAAATAAACACCCAGAAACATCTGTTGGATCTGAAAAGGCGCAGTGCTAATTTATACCCAGAGCTATCATCAGCTGAGAAATGAATTAATAGGATGGCATGTTTAATGCATAGTATATAACATCTTATTTGTAAATGACTTGTCTTCAAACAGAATATAAACTTGGCTATTGCACCTATTTCTCAGATGGTAATTAAGCAAATAAAGCTTACATTTAGATCACAACTGATTCCAGGAAGCTAATAGTACAATTTTAGTTCTGGAAGTATGGTTTCTATACATTAATTTGCCTCATGGGTTTTATTAGAAATACATGTGATATCATCCAAAAAGGATGGATGGAATTAGAGAAAGAGACATAGGTTCTAATCTTGCTTTTGACATGTGTTAGCTATTTGATCTTAGATGATTCACAACTTATCTGGGCCTATTATTTTTTGACAATTGAGTGTAGATAATTTTTCTTGCCCTATCTGTCTCATAGGGTAGTTATGAGGCCAAATGAGAGGAAATACACATAAAAGAGCTTTATGTGAAGTGCTATACAGATGAGGAAGATTATTGTATTAGCTTTAGAATGACTCATATATATGTCTTTATTGAATTCTCTTTCCCTCTCATTTTTTTTCTGTAAGTAATTCCCATCACTGTTGCAAGGATAGCATATTTTCAGTGAGCCATTTTGAGAGTGGTCTGCTATCTTAGTTTCCGAAGACATTTCCCTGTGTATTTAATGGATTTCCATTACAGAGGAGTATGGTGAGAGTCTGTTCCTGCCACCTGAAATTGTTTCAAAATCTTTCTCTTTGCTTTTTATCTTAGAACTACTATATTTGCTGGCATATGTTTGACTCCCTTTGTTTTTCTTCTTTATATCTTATTTCAATGATTAAATACAATATTGTTTTTCTCTATATTATTTCATTTCTGGCATAATGTTAATTGCTAGCAGTAATTAGATTCTAACATTTAAAGAATGGGTCAGAGCAATTTAATGAATATAAACTATATTGATTATAGCAAACCAATAATGTTAGTCATGATAGGCTAGATTATGCTACAGGAGCAAAGATCCCTGAAATCATAGTGGTTTCAAACATCAAAAGTTTATTTTCTGTTTGCTCCGGCTATATATCCATCACAGGATTTTGTGGGTTGTGCTCTGTATTTCCATGACCCTATAACTCAGGCTGATGGAGAAGCTACTATAGGGAACAGTTTTTGTGGTAGAGAGGAAAACAGATGTCTGAGAGTTCTTACAATGACAATTCTCTATTTCCTAATCTATATCTATCTATCTACCTATCTCTCTCTATCTATCTATCTATCTATCTATCTATCTATCTATCTATCTATCATCTATCTATCTATCTATCTATCATCTATCTATCTATCTATCTATCTATCTATCTATCTATCTATCTATCTACCTACTTATCTATCTAATCTATCTATCTATCTATCTATCTATCTATCTATCTATCTATCTATCTATCTATCATCTATCTATCTATCACTTTCAGTAACAACTCATTGGCCAGAACTGGTCATACATGAACCATCAAGTTCCTGGTAGAACCACCAAGAACCATAGAGAGACCAGGAAGAACAGTTTTACTATTTGCCTGGTAGAGGAGAAAAACAAATATTTTGACCAGTTTAACTTAATTGCTCACGCTTTTTTGAGGCCTCTGATCTATAAGAGAGGAATCATTTATCAGTTTTGCTTTGGACAGTCTTTCTGGTATTGGGCCATTGTGAATTTACTTCTGAAGCCTAGTTTATAGAGTTAAATTCCCTAATAAAGTCAATATAAACATTTTTTTTCCCTGAAATCTTCCTCTGGTTTCACTTGTTATTTGATGGCAGGATCTGGTAATCTCCAGCGTTCTACATTTCATTTTCTAAGCTATATTAGTGAAAAATGACCTTTTAGCAGTGATAAGAAAACAGAAAGATTATACTTTGTTCATGTGACTGTTTTCATTGATACTTTAAGTTTCTTGTCATTCATTTATTCATATGCATCCATCCATCCATCCATCCATCCATCCATCCATCCATCCATCCATCCATCCAACAGACTTTTGCTGAACATCTCCTATAACCCAGGCTCTGTGGTAGGTACTGGAGATAAAAAGTAGAATGAACATAGTCTCTAGTCTCTTTTTCCAAGAAAATCCAAGTATTTCTTCTTTTCTAACCCATACCCCTCTTGATGAACATGAAAATATCATGCCTTTATTGTTGTTTTAAGTTAAAAAAATTAGTGAGACTAAAAACACATCAAAGAAATTACCATTTTAGAATATTTCTTTTTTAAAACTACCCACTTATTGCTTCCCCCAGAAGATTTTATGCTCCATGGGAAGTTTCCTCCTTGCTTCTCATCTCTTTAGCACTCTTTTACCACCCCTGGTTGAGAATCACTGTTCTAAATATATCATTTGTAATTATATCCATTATTACAAAGCGAGTTGGGGCACTTTTCAGAATGTGTATGAGCCTACAATGGCCTTGAATGATAAAAAGATTGGGGTGGTCAAATTCATATGAGAAGAGATTTTTAACTGAATTATATATAACACATTACATTATGATTCTTATTTTCATTCTATCTGTGTTTTCAGTTTTCTTTATATTCTTCACTATACTAACATTATAGATTTTTTTTTCTAAACTTGCTTGTTTTGTGAATAAAGAAATTGATCTGCCCTAAAATTTTGTTGAGAAGCTGAAATATTGACAGGCAGGTAGCTGTAAAATGTATTAACTGCAGCAGAAGCAAATTCTCAAATATTAAAGCCTTTTCTAATCTTTCATGAGATATTCTAAAAGACTATAATGGTCTGGATATGGAAAGAGACTTTAGGGAAAATAAGTTCAGTTTCATTAATTGGCTGATTTAGAGACAGATATATAATCTGGGACTGCAGAACTTCTCACTGATCCCCAGAACAGTCAGCTCCTTGACCACAGTATGAGAATCTTATATTGTGCTAATTTACCCTTAGTGCTTTAGGGCCTTATTACCTGGTTTAAAATCCCCACCACTGAGCTGTTTGCAAATAAAGATCAGAACATTGGCTCTGTGAGATCAATGTTTAAAAAATCAGAGATATTTTGCAAGTACCTTTTTTTTTCTTTAAGTTACCAGATTCTTCTAGGGAGCGTCTTGGATGTCACGAAATGTCTGTCCTAGAAACACTAAAGGAAAGCAAGAAGGGATAATGGGAATAGGGGCTTTATGAGAATACCGAGGAAACTCCACTTATCACATTAGCTCTGCTGATGACCTTCACCAATTTTGACCTGTTTCCATCTTCCTCTTCATTCCGTTTCTGTCATGGCCTTTTTTTTTAACCCCTAGCCCATCTGGCTTTGCAGCTAGGTTGGCTTCCCTCTAAACTGTGCAGTCCTGCTGTTTGGCTTCCCTCACCTACTTTACAACTTCTCTCTGATTTTTACCAAAGATAGAAAGACTATCACCAGCCCTTTTCATCTTCACCTCTAGATTTCACTTTGGGTAATTGCCCAAGTGAATTCCAGGGGGATAATTGTTATGGAATATTTGGTCTATTACTTTTATTTTTTTGTAGCCAAGAATTTCTTTGTAAATCTATTAATTGCATCAAATAATCTCTTTTGTAAAGAAAAACAAAAGCATATTAGTTTTCCTTTAAGTGAGATCTTCCTGTCAGCACAGACTTCCTGCTATTTCTTTCTCTGAAAAGCCATTCTTCGGTATTGCTATGGAAAATTTCAGTGGGTTGTCTTTGGGAAATACAGAAGGACAAAAATCTAATACTCTCCTTAAAGGGTAATGCCTCCTCTGGGACATGGCCACTTTTCTTTTATATTTCAGACACAGTCAGCAGCTCTGTGCCCCAAAGAATGAGACACATGTATAATTTACAAACCATTTTCTGCTCTCTTAATATCAGACGTTACCAGGAAAGCAAAGTCCTATTTCTCCCCTTTCTCTATCCCTTTACCCTTCAAAGCCAAAACTTCTTCAAGCTAGATAAGCCCAGACCTTTTCTTTTTACCCCCTTTCTCAACTCTCGGTTCTCTTGGAGGATCATAATTTAAAAGATTACATTACTGTTTAATTTCCTTCAATGTGTATTTCCATTCCCTAAATGAAAGTCTCCTCAGCCAGATAAGACCATCACTTCATGGTTTTATTTCCCTGATCACTCTTTAGAATTCTAGTTTTGCCTTGTGTATAAGAAAAAAATATGGATTAAGGTCAGGCCCATTTTCCGTTTATGAGATTTTTCTTCCTAGTGTGTTTTCTAGGTATTGGGAAGTTTCATTCATAATAATTGTAACATTCTAAATAGAGTAACTAAAACTGCCCAGAAAGAGCTTTATGAGGTGAAGTTGAGAAGGGAAGGCAAGCTTGATATTTACCATACTTAGAAAGTTCTAAGAATATCAGCTTAAGGAAGCTTCTCATTCTGTGGACTCTAAATTTCATGGTAAAGTATAAAAAAGTATCAAAATTTTGTTCCAATTATTCTGTTAATGATCCACAGCTAAAAATCTCAATTAAAGTTTACATTCTCTGGGAAGCATTCCTTGAGTACTCTAGACCAAATATTTTTTTCTCTTTTCTGAACTATTAGCAATTAACTGACACTTAGTTACATATTACTCTGTGACAACTGAGTAAAACTGCTAATTTATGCTGGCATGGTGAATTAAGTGTTTGTAAATACCAGTTATAATATCTTACCCCTTCCTTGGGGACAGACTTGTAAACTTTATTGTATCTCCTAAAACACTTAATGTCATCCTTTCTAGAACCCTGGTAGATGTGTTAGAATAAATGAATGTATTAAGTAATAATTCCATTTTAAATTACTAGTTAACTATAAATAATTCCAGGCAGATAAGCATATCTTTTTATTAAAGACTATTCTAGACTTAGCTTGGATATTCTCTTTAATGATTAATTTGAATTCCTTTTATTACACTCTAGTGTAACTATTCTCAAGGAGAGGTACTGCTTATTCTCTCCCACTATTTCTTAAACAGTTCCTACACTTTTCTTCTACCTTATTTTATAATTATGGTTCCTCCTCCAGTCTCTGTTATTCACCCTCTGTTCTCTTTTTGATATATTCATCCTCTCGGCAAGTTTATCTACTGTCTGGCTTCAACTATGATTTCTTTCTATTACTTCTCAAATCTATCTTTCTATGTCTCTCTTATGTACATTGGTATAGTATTGTCAAAATGGGTGGAATATTATCACTTGGGTATATTTCAGTTATCTCAAAATCAATATTTTACAAAATAAATTTATTATCTTTTCTACCACCCAAATAACCTCCTCTTTATAATTTCTTTCTTGCTATTTGTGTATACTTGTATCATCCAAGCCTCCTAGGTCTTGGAATCTTCGTTCTTACTCCTTTCTTCTCCACCATTCATGTGCAGTCTATCCCCAAAACCTCCTTGGAATGTCTTTGGGATTCAATCCCTCCTCTTTGTGACCTCAGAAAATAACCTAGTTTTGGACTTTATCTAAGCCTAAATATTAGATTACTTCTAGATTACTGCCACAGCTTCACTGTTGATTTTCCTGGTATTGTTGTTTTGGTAATGATGAAAATAATGATAATTAGTAACATAAATAGCTGTTATTTATTGCTTATCTAGTGTGTGCTAGGCATTATACTAATATACTTTATGAGCATTATCTTACTTGATTCTCATAACAACTGGATGAATTATATGTTGCTATCTCCATTTTAGAGATTTAAAAATCTGTGGCTTAGAGGATGTATAACTTGCCCATGGCCTCACAGGTAATAAGCTGAAAAAAACTGGGGTTTTAACTTTGAAGGCCATGAGTTAATAACAAATACTGTTTATATCACTACCAAACTAGTGTGCCGCTTTCATTCTGTCACTTACCTGTATAAATACATGTGGAGATTCCCAGTGCCTACAACACGAGTGAACTATTATCTTGTTCCAAGGCCTTCCATGTTCTTGTACCACCATCTCTCGAATCTCATTTCTTACGACTCTCAATACCTATTCATTGCTTCAATCATGTGGACTTTGCCACTCTCCCCATTGCTCATTTCTGCTTAATGATCTCCTGTAGACCTGGGACAACTTTCCCTCACCTCTTCAAATTCTGCCTATACTTTAAGGTTCAGTTTATAGCCTACTTCTTCAGGAAGATTTCTTAAAAGAGATTAATATACAAAGAGATTTTGTTTCTTTTCTTGACTGTTCTGCTAATTAATTTGTGTATCATAACATTTAGCACTCCATGATGTTCTCTGTAGTATAAGATGATTCAAGGGAATGTTTCAATTTTAGTAAAATTTGCTTTTGATACCATTTCTTTCCCCCTTAACCTCCTTACCATTCTCCTTTATCTAGTGCCATCATGCTCTTTTCTGCATTTTTAAGCCCTTATCCCTACCCAGCTGCTGGCATAACCTTCCTAGACTCCTTTTAGGTCTCCCCAACTAGAAGCAAACTGTCATTCATTTACCTTCCATAATATCTTTTATTCAAACTCAGCTAAAGTGAATATGAAGGACCTTTGTAAAGGTATATATGATTGTCTACCTTTCTGAGGGGGTTACATCTGAGCAGTGATTTCTTGTGAAATCATGTCTGCTTTGGTTATTAGAATTTCAGAAAGTTTTTGATCTCAAGGAATGAGAAAGGGAATATGTTGGGGCAGGTAAATATTCCTGGAACTCATTAAAACATATCATGAAGGTCACCTTCAATTTTTCCAGAGTCTAACGTTGGCTGTGGCTGCAGTGTCTTCAGCTTTTACTTATTTAGCAGTAGTTCTCTGCCTGTGGCCTGCAACTGCAAGATATTGCATAATTGCACTTACTAAGAACTATGTTGAAATTAAATAAATGCTTTCTCAAAGATGCATGCATACTATTTTTCAGATTAATGTCTAGAATTTATTTAAATACAGATGTATTTAAGAGTATGACAGAATTCAGAACAGCTTTGGTCATATCAGTTTTTATAATCTGTGAACATTAAAAATATAATTGCTATCATGGGCAGATCCACAAAATATTGCGGTGTTTTACAAGAATCTTTTTTAAAAGTTCTACAACTAGAGCTCAGCCAGAAACTTTGGAGGCTAAAAATTGTGTCTTACACTTTGTTTATATTTCCCAGAGCATGCTACAATGCTAGTGTAATAGGTCTTTGAAATTCTTGAGTGAATGATAGAAAGAAGTTGTATGAGGAATTTCTTTTTATGTATCCCAGTCCCTTTATTGTCAAATAATAGTATTAGACTAGATGATGTCCGAGAATTCCTTTCTAGCTGTAGCATCTTAGGTTAGCGTGTACTTGGATATAATCTAAATGCTTAAGTGGTTCTTTGGCACTGGGGAAAGTTTGAGAAAGGCAAGCTCTTCTTAATATGATCTTTTGCATCCATTTGAACTTGCTTTATCCACTCCTCAAAGTGTTATGAATTATGGAAATTGATGAAAGATTTTAGAAATTTTCTGAGTGTTTACTACACAGTCCTATTGGTTGGAATGACAAGTTAAAGGTAAGCCACAGATTCTTTTAATTGTTAGTCAGTGACATGTAGATTATCTGCCTTTGTAGCCTAAGGCTTAACCCCACTCCTGAAGCACAGATTCTCAAGAGTTGAAAGTATTACTATCTCTCTGATAATGGGAACCATTCAGTTGGAGGAGTAAATAATAGCTTCTTACAGGTATGGTTTTGTCTTGCCTAGATGCATCAATACCATTTTCATGTCTAACAAAATTGGTTCTATTTCAAGTGGTCAGCTCTGTCTGCTTAATTTTGGTATGAAAAATAATTTCAAGCAGCAGCTCTGCCCAAGTCATCTTTTATTTTCTCCATTACTTTTTAATAGCTAGTTACAATCCAGATTCTGTCTCATTATCTATGCGACTTTGGGCAAGTACTTTTACTGTTTTGAATCTGTTTCCTCTTCTGTAAAACTAATCATGTTATTGAGATGATTAGAAATAGTGACATGTTAAAATGCCTAGAGAAGTATCAGGCACGTAATATGCATTCAGTAAAAGGAATTGTCATTGTTACTCCCTCCTTTTTTTCTTTTCTCCTTTTTCTACTCCCCTTGTTTCTTGTCTCTCTCTTGAGAAAAGAAATTATCATTACCAACTAGAAAAGACTTATCCAGCAAGTGGAAATATCACCCTCTCAGCCTGGGTATCCAGTTTTCCCCTGAACTCTTGCCCCCTGTAACTTGGGATTTTAGGTTTGCAACTAGAGCACTAACTGTGGGTGCTCAAAGGCAGGTAATAGCTTGGGAAGCAATTAATCTCAGGCCTACTGCTGCTTTTCAGTGGCCTCGGTCCAGGAGATCTGGGCTAGGTATTAGAACTCATGTGGGCTGTTGCTGCAAAGTTATTTCTGAATATTCTAGATTTACAAATTATTTGGAACCCAGCTGTTATGCTGTGTGATTCACAGTTATGGGTGCATTTCTTCAAATGCTTGTCAGCAGTTTCTTCTCTGTGGTTGCCTGGTGATTCAGTTTAATTTGGTGTGGTGTGCATCTCTTCACATTCATTTGGACTCAGCTTCCCCCAGCTTCTGTCATGGAACAAATGAATCAGTGTCTATTGGTGCTGGTTTGCCATCGAATTTCTTCAAGTTTTCTCTGGTGAATAGGTTCCAGAGAAGATGGTGCCGCTGGCTCACAGAGGGGGTTGTTTGTGCTGTTGACAAACTGCCATGAGCACAGGATAAACAATGGCCACATTTCCTAGAATGAATATTTAGGAAGCATTCAGAATAGACAAGGTCAGGGAAAAGGTCATTCTTGTTCATTAGATAGTCTGGCTTGAAGAGCACCACAAATTCTTGTATGGACTTGCAGTACTTTATTCAGATGCCTTTGACAGCTTTGATTTTTCTCAAGAGCTCTTTTCCTAAAAAGTAAACAAAACAAAACAAAACATTTTATTTAAAAAAAACTTCTCTTGGTAGTGGGCGGCATGTGTTTGTGGCAAATACTGTGATTTGAATTATTAAGGGGCTTGGTGGCTAATTGCTCTTCGTTGGAAATCTTGTCAGGTAAGATAGACTTCTGTTTTCCAGCTGTGGTGGTAATGATGGTGATGGGGCTCTTTCTTAATGGATGTAGTGGTTATTTTGCTGACTTTATCAGTGGGGAGTACTTCTGCAGCCCCTATATCTGACTGATTTTTTTGTTGGGGAGGGAGGTTCCCAAGACCCAGTGTGTCACCTCTATCAGGACCCATTCAGCCTTCAGGAAATAGCATGCTTTGTCTCCCCAAGTTGGGACTACAATAACATGATGTCTTCTGTCAAGCTTAACACAGAAACAAATCCTACACTCTTTCTATGTACCTTGCCTCCAACTGCAAAGCCCTTTCCTGGAATGGCTTATGTCAACACAAGTAGAAATCTTTGAAAAGCTTCCTTTTTGTAAGAAGTTTACTCTCTAGCATGAGGCCTAGGAAGGAAAAAGAAAACAAATATGTCTAACTAGGCCATAGGCAGTGTCATCTTTGGGAAGATTGGTGGTTATTTGGCTGGAATTGATAAGCTTGAATAAGGGCTTGGATTTGCTGGTCTTATTTCAGAAGATTTTCAGAATTATAGGTATAACATCTTGAGGTGGTGTTTGAGACTGGAGTGTCTGTTTATGGGCTCTTTTCCTTGTCTCCATGCCCAGATACTTGTAGATGTTTACACATGAGCTACAGGAAACCAGGATGGGATGGTAGTCAGGCGGGAATAGGAGAGTCTCAAAGTATATACAACTGTTTCTTGTTATTTATGATAGTTATGTTTTATAAAGCTGCCACAAACACTGAATTAGGTTAGCTTAGGTTCCTGTGAGCTGATTTGTCAATTAACCAATAATTAATCTTGTTTTATATGTGTTTATTTCTGATGACACATCATTTAATGTACGCTGTTGATTTATTAACATTGAACTCACAGCCATCAGCACTATAAATATCTCATGCCTAAATGAAGCTTATCTAACCCACATATTTTCTCTGTAAGGAACATCACAACCTCCTGATCTTCACAGCAAACACTTTGGCACTATGATTGGGAGTCATTATAAATAGTAAAAAAAAAAAAAAGGTAAGAATGTGGAAAATCTGAGACTAAGAAGACTGTGAAAGGAGGCAGAGTATTTCATTTTTCCATCTCAACTAGAAATGTACACATTGGGGCAAGTCATGTTTTTTTTCTCCAGTCTGTACATGTGCATGCCATGAATTACCATGAAAGCACCATGAGTGTTGATCTAGAAGTTACAAATAAATTTTAAGGATTAGGCAAATTTGGAATTTGTTAGTACTGAAGATCAACTGTATCTGCCTGATGATGGATCTACAGCATTATCTATATTTTAACTATTAAAATTATTAGTCTTATCCACATTCCTCCATTATGGGGAACCAGGTTGATATGAATTGGGTAGAGGTCAGTTAAACAGATCATGAGGGTTGGGTTCCAAGCCACTGATTAGGTTGAGCAGACTTCCTCAAATAACATTGATCTGTTGTTTTTTTTATTTTATTTGTATTTCTGTTTGTTTCAGTTATACAGTACAATGGTTAGGCATTTATATAATTTACGAAGTGATTCTCTAGTTACTCTAGTATCCACCTGAAACTATAGTCATTACTACGTTATTGCCTAAATTCCCTAAGCTGTATTCCACATCTCTGTGACTGTTTTTGTAGCTACTAATTTGTACTTCTTCATCCCTTCACCTATTTCACCCTGCCCCACCTTCACCCAATCTGGCAGTCACTGGTTTCTTCTCGGGATATGTAAAGTCTGTTATGGTTCAGTTTGTTTGTTTCCTTTGTCCCTTAGATTCAGAATAAGAGTGAAATCATATGGTATTGTGTTTCTCTGTTTAATTTATTTCATTCAGCATAATACACTCTAGGTTCATTCATGTTGTTGCAAATGATAAAATTTCAATTTTTTTTGTGGCTGAGTAATACTCCATTGTATATATGTACCACTATTTCTTTATCCGATCATCTGTTGATGGCCACTTAAGTTACCTCCATATTTTGGCTTTGTAAATAGCACTACAGTGAACATAGGGGTGCATAAATCTTTAGAAATTAGTGGGGTTCTTTTTATATAGATAGCCAGAAGTGTAATTGCTGGGTCATATCATAAGGTAGTTCTATTTTTAATTTTTTGAGGAAATTTAAAATTGTTTTCCATAGTGGCTATACCAATTTGTAATCCCACCAACAATGGATGAGGGTTCCTTTTTCTCCAAATCTTCACCAACACCTGTTTTTTAAAATTTATTAAAAATAGCCTTTCTGGCAGGTGTTAGGTGTCATCTCATTGTTTTTAATTTACATTCTTCTTTATCCAATCATCTATCTTTGGATACTTCGGTTGCTTCCATCTCCTATCTACCGTGAATAATGCTGCTAAACATTGCTGTGAAATATATTTTTGGATATGAGTTTTCAAGTCATTAGGGTAAATACCCAATAGAGGGATTGATAGATAATATGGGAGATTAATTCTTAGTTTTGTGAGGAGCTTCCATATTTTTTTTCCATAGTGGCTGTACCAATTTGAGGCCCACCAGCAATGTATGAAAGTTTCTATTTCTTCATATCCTCTCCAACATTTGCTTTACTTGTCCTGTTGATTATAGCCATTCTAATAGGTGTGAACATATCTCATTGTGGTTTTGGTTTGCATTTCCCTAATAGCTAATGATGTTGAGCATCTTTTCATATATTTGTTGGCCATTTGTATGTCCTTTACGGAGAAGTGTCTGTTTAGGTCATTTGTCCATTTTTTTTTGATTGGATGATTTTTTTGTTGTTGTTGTTATTGAGTTGTATGAGGTTTTTTTTTGTATATCTTGGATATTAGGCCATTATTGCAGGCATTGCTTGCAAATATGTTTCCCCATTCAGATGGCTGTATCTTTATCTTATTCATAGTTTCTTTTGCTGAACACAAGTTTTTTTTTTCTTTGATGTAGTCCCATTCATTTATTTTTGCTTTTACTTCCCTTGCCTTTTAGGTCAAATTCATAAGATCCTCTTTAAGTCCAAAATTCTTGAGTTTACTTCCTATGTTTTCTTCTATGTGTTTTACTGTTTCAGGTCTTATATTTAGGTCCTTAATCCATTTTGAGTTAATTTGGTGTGTGGTGATAGACAATAGTCTAGTATCATTTTTTTGTAGGTGGCTTTCCAGTTTTCCTAGTACCATTTATTGAAGAGGCTTTCCTTTCTCCACTGTATGTTTTTTTTTTGGGTTTTTCTTTGTCAAAAATTATATGCCCAGGTAGAAACATGGCAGAATGAGAAAAATCCCCAGATCTCTCCCCTTGAAACAATAACAAGCTGAACATCTAAAACTCAGCAGAAAATAAGCAAACTGCACACTGGCATGTCTGAACATGGGAACTGCACATAAAAGTTACCACAGGAATTGAAAAAAAAATAACTAGATGAGCAGAGCAAGTAAATTGAAACCTTCAAAAAGAACTGAATAGAACTCCTAGAGATATAGAACACACTTCGAGAGATGAAAAATGGCATAGAAACCTTGGGAAATAAAATCAACCAAATGGAGGAAAGGATCAGTGATATCAAAGATAGAAATCTAGAAAGATAGCAGAAAAAAGAAGAGAGAAACTGAAGAATGAAAAACAGTGAAAGAAAAATACAAGAAATAGCTGATACTACCACGAGAGGAAACATAAGGATAATGGGAATTTTCAAAGGGAAGGAAAAGAAGCAGAGATTAGAAAACATTTTTAGACAAATAGTGGACGAGAATTTCTCAAATCTAAGGAATGAGTGGAGCTTGGAATTCAAGAAGTCAACAGAACACCTAATTATCTCAACCCAAAAAGGCCTTCACCAAGACACATTGTATAAAATTTATCAAAATCAATGACAAAGACAGATTTCTCAAGGCAGCCAAGGAGAGAATAAAAGGTAACTTATAAAGGTAAAACAGATTATCTTCAGACTCTCAGTACAAACCTTACAGCACCCCCCCAAAATGGAATCAGATATTCAAAGTATTAATTGAAAAGAACTATCAGCCAAGAATAATGTATGCAGCTAAGCTCTCTTTTAGATATGAAGTAGAGATTAAGGCATTTTCAGACATACAAAAATTGAAGGAATTCTCTAATACGAGGCCTGCACTATAGGAAATACTGAAAGGAGTCAGCTCACCTAAAACAAATGACAAAAGAAAAAATACATAATTAGGAGTAAAATTATTATGAGGCAAATAGAAGCAGAGGAGTACAATCCATACTAAGTTCAGGGCATTATAAGCTTAAACAATAAGAAGAGAATTGTTATCACAAGATACTAATAAATGTTTAGCATACAAAGAGATAATTTGAGATAACAATGACTGAAAAGAGGAGGACTCAAAGATCCAATTTCACAAAGAGAAATGGAGAGAAGGCACATGCAGAAGAAAATGGACGACTGTATAACTATATTTACATATTCATAATGGTAACCACATGCCAAAGATTTAGAACCAAAATATATAACCTAAAACAAGAAGGATTAAGGGAAAACCCACAAAAGCTAACCAAAATAAAGAAAACAAAAACACAAGGAAAAGGGAGCAATGGAAACACCGAGCTACCAGAAAGCAAAAGATAAAATGGCTATAAGAAGACCGCATATTTTAATAATCACCTTAAATGTAAATGGATTAAAATCAACAATAAAAAGGAACAAAGCTGCAGAATGGGTAAAAAATAAGCAAGCAAGCAAACAAACAAAAAACAACCTTATGTTGTCTCCAGGAGACACATCCCAGCTCCAAAGACTAATATAAATTCAAAGTGAAAGGGTGGAAAATAATATTTCAAGCAAATGGCATTTAGAGTAAAGTGAAATAAACTTTAAAATAAAAAAGGTAAGGAGAGATACTGAAGGATACTTCATAATGATAAAAGGAATCATGGACCAAGAAGACATAACACTTATTAATCAGGTGTCCCAAAATACATTAAGCAATTACTAACAGAACTAAAGGGAGAAGCAGACCAAACACCATCGTAGCAGGGGACCTAAATACCACATTGCGGGATATGGACAGATCATCCAAACAAAAGAAATAACATCCTTGAGTGACACTTTAGTCCAACTGGACAAAACTGACATTTACAGAGCCTTTGACTTCAAAAAAGCAGCTGCTTATACAATCTTCTCCAGTGCACATGGAACATTCTCAAGAAATGACCACAAACTGGGACACAGAGATAGCCTCAACAAGTATAAGAGGGTTGAAATCATACCAACCTTATTATTTGATCATAATGCTTTGAAACAAGAGATCAACTGCAAAAAGAAATCAGGAATACAAATATATAGAGATTAAACAACATGCTACTGAAGAATAATTGGGTCAGAGAAGAAATAAAAGTGATCAAGAGATACATAGAAAAAAATGATGATAGTAAAACATATCAAATCTTTGGGACATGGCAAAAGCAATCATAAGAGGAAAGTTCATATCATTACAAGCCTATGTCAAAGAACAAGAATGAAACCAAATAAACAACCTAACACTTCATCTTAAAGAACTAGAAAAAGAAGCACAAATGAAGCCTAAAGTCAGCAGAGGAAAAAAAATAATCAAAATTACAGCAGAAATAAGTGAAAATAAAAAAAAGAACAATAAAAAAATAAATGCAACCAAGAACTGGTATTTTGAGGTTAATAAAATTGACAAACCCCTAGATAGACTCACTAAAGAAAAGAAGAAAGACACAAGTGAAACAAAATCAGATGAAAAGGGGGAAATGATGATAGACACAACAGAAATACAAAAGATCATACAAGAATACTATGAAAAAAGTATATAACACCAAATTTAATAACCTAGAAGTAATAGATCTGTACTTAGAAAAATACAACCTTCCTAGACTAAATCAGGAAGAACTAGAAAATCTAAATAGGTCAGCAGTGTATAAATTGAGACAATCATCAAAAACCTACCAAAAATTAAATATCTAGGATCAGATGGCTTCACTCATGAATTCTACTAAACATTCAAAGAAGATTTAATAACTATTCTCTTCAAACTCTTCTAAAAAAATCGAAGAGGAAGCAATGCTTCCCAAAATGTTTTATGAGGTCAATATAACTTTAATACCAAAACCTGGTAAAGATAACACAAAAAATGAAAACTACATGCCAATATCTCTCATGAACACAGATGCAAAAATCGTAAATAAGATACTAGCGAACTGAATACAGCAACATATTAAAAAGATTATACACCACAATCAAGTGAGCTCATTTCAGAGGCACAGTGATGGTTTAACATATGGAAATCAATTAATTTGAGACACCACATAAACAAATTAAAAAATAAGAATCATATGATCATATCAATAAATACAGAAAAAGCCTTCGACAAGATAAGGCATACATTTATGATCAAAACACTTAACAATCGGTCAAGAAGGAAGGTACCTTAACATAATAAAGGCCATATATGACAAACCCTCAGCTAACATTATACTTAATGGTGAAAAACTATAAACCTTCTCTCTAAGATCAGGAACAAGGCTAGGCTGTCCACTATCGTCAGTGTTATTCAATATAACATGGAGGTCCTAGTGAGTGCAATCAGACAAGAGAAAGATATAAAAAGCATCCAAATAGGAAACAAAGTCAAACTGTCACTGTTTGAGGATGACATAATTCTCTATGTAGAAAACCCTAAAGACTCCACACAAACACTTCTAAAAACAATAAGCAAATAAAGTCTCTAGATACAAAATCAATGTTCAAAAATCCATAACTTTCCTATACTGAAATAAGTGTCAGAAAAAGAAATAGAAAAACTAATTTCTTTGGCAATTGCAACAAAAAGAGTAAAATACCTAGGAATAAATTTAATGAAACAGGTGAAGGAACTCTATAATGAAAACCATACAACCTCATTCAAAGAAATCGAAGAAGATACAAAGAAATTAAAAGATATTACCTAGAGCATTATACATATTTAATGCAATCCCCATCAAAATCCCATCGACATTTTTTGAAGAAATAGAAAAAAAATCAGATTTGTATGGAAACACAAAAAACCCAGTATTGCCAAAGCCATCCTGAGAAAAAAGAACGAGGCTGGAGGCATCATTCTGCCCAGCTTCAAATTAAACAACAAAGTGACAGTAAACAAAATTACATGGTATTTGGAGGAAAACAGACATACCGACCAGTGAAACAGAATGAGAGTCCAGAATTAAACCCATATTTACATGGGCAAATAATTTTCGACAAATAAGCCAAAACTATACAGTGGAGAAAGAAAAACCTCTTCAACAAATGGTGCTAGGAAAACTGGAAAGCCACTTGCAAAAGACCAAAACTAGACTGTTGTCTGTCACCACACACCAAATTAACTCAAAATGGATTAAGGACCTAAATATAAGACCTGAAACAATAAAATGCATAGAAGAAAACATAGGAACTAAACTCAAGGACCTTGAACTTAAAGAGGATCTTATGAATTATACTTCAAAGGCAAAGGAAATAAAAGCAAAAATAAATGAATGGGACTACATCAAACTAAAAATCTTCTGCTCAACAAAAGAAATTGTAAACAAGGTAAAGGGACAACCACCTGAATGGGAGAAGATATTTGCAAGCAATGCCTCCAATAAGGGCCTAATATCCAAAATATACAAAAATCTCATACAACTCAATAACAACAACAACAACAAAAAGCAAATGATCAAATCAAAAAATGGGCAGATGACCTGAAGAGACACTTTTCCCTTTTGGACATACTAATGGCCAACAAATATATGAAAAGATGCTCAACATTGCTAGCTATTCAGGAAATTAAGTCATATGTTCTCCTTTTTCTAATTTTTAAGATGAAGCATTGGGTTGTTTATTTGAGCTCCTTGGTTTTGGAGGTAGGCCTGTAATGATATGAACTTTCCTCTTATGCCTGCTTTTGCCATGTCCCAACAGTTTTGATATGTTTTACTAATATTATCATTCATTTCGATGTATCTGTTGATTTCTCTTTTTATTGCTTTCCTACACAGTTATTCTTTATTATTATGTTGTTTAATTCTCCATGTATTTGTGTTTCTTCTCCTTTCTTTTTATAGTTGATCTCTAGCTTCACAGCAGTATTATCAGAGAATATGGTTGGTATGATTTCAAACCTCTTATATTTGTTGAGGCTATCTCTGCATCCCAGTATGTGGTCGATCCTTGAGAATGTTCCATGTGCACTAGAGAAGAATGTATAAGCAGCTATTTTGGCATTTAAGGCTCTGTAAGTATCACTTATGTCCACTTCATCTAATGTACCATTTAAGGATATTATTTCCTTATTGATTTTCTGTTTGGATAAACTGTCCATATCTCACATCTTTGTAGCTGAGATGTGTCTCCTGGAAGCAACGTATGGTTGGGTTTTGTTATTAATCCATTCTGCAACTCTATTCCTTTTTATTGGTGAGTTCAATCCATTTAAATTTAGGATGATTATTGAAATATGTGGTCTTCCTATAGCCATTTTATCTTTTGCTTTCTGGTACTTAGTATTTCCTTTGCTTCCTTGTGCTTATGTTTCTGTTTTTATTTTGTTTGATTTTGTGTATAATCCCTCTGGTTCTTATTTTATGTTATATGCTTCAGTTTTGAATATTTGGACTGTGGTTGCCATTAGGAATATGTAAATGATAGTTAAATATATACAGTCATCCCTTTTTTTCTGTGCATGCCTTATCACCATTCTCTTTTGTGAATTTGGCTCTTTGAATCCTCCCATCTTCAGTCACTGTTGTCTCAGTTAGTTTCTATGTATGCTAAACATTTATCACTATCTTGCTATAGCAAATATCTTATTTTAAACTTATATTGCCCTGTTCCTAGTAAGGGTGGCACTCCTCTGCTTTTATCAGCTTGCTAGTCACCTTTACTCCAAATTATGTTTTTTTTTTATCATTTTGTTTTAGGTGAGCTGAACCCTTCTAGTATTTCCTGTAGTGTAGGCCTCGTAGTGGAGAATTCCCTCAATTTTTGTATCCTAGGTAGGTCTTTATTTCTTCTTCATATCTAAAGAAGAGCTTAGCTGGATACATTATTCTTGGCTGGTAGTTTCTTTCAATGAATAGTTTGAATATTTGATTTCACTCCTTTCTGGTTTGTAAGGTTTGTGCTGAGAAGTCCAACGAAAATCTAGTGGCTTTTTCTTTATATGTTATCATCTTCTTTTCCCTGGCTGCACTGAGAATTCTGCCTTCGTTGTTAATTTTTGATAATTTTTATACAATGTGTTTTAGTGAAGGCCTTTTTGGGTTGAGATAATTGGGTGTTCTATTGACTTTTTGAATTCCAAGCTCCAGCACATTTTTTAAATTTGGGAAATTGTCATCAACTATTTGTCTAAAAATGCTTTCTAATCTCTGCTACCTTTTCTCCCCTTTGAAAATTCCCATTATCCTTATGTTTCCTCTCCTGGTGGTACCAGCTATTTCTTGTATTTCTCTTTCATTATTTTTCATTCTTTGGGTTCTCTCTTCTTTCTTTTAATTTATTTCTAGATTTCTGTCTTTGATATCACTGACCCTTTTCTCCATTTGGTGACTCTATTTCCCACACTTGTTATTTCATTTTTAATTCTTGCAGTGTATTCTTTATTTCCAGAAGGTCTATTCTGTTCTTTTTGAGGGTTTCAATCTTCTTGCGAAAGAACTCATTGTGCTCATATAATTGTGTTTTCAATTCCTGAAATTGTTGTTATGATTTGTTTTGGATCTCACTGAATTTTTTTCAGAAGTACCATCCTGAATTCTTTGTCATTTAAGTGCATATTTCTATGTCTGTAGGCTTATTTTCTGGAGATTTTTCTCTTTTTTTTTCTGAGATGCCTTGTCACCTTGGTTGTTCATGGGGTTTAATGAACTATTTTTCTGCCTAGGCATCAATGGAAGTGTGTTCTGCTTTTTATCTATCTATCTATCTATCTATCTATCTATCTATCTATCTATCTGCCTACCTACCTATCTATCATCTATTCCAGAAAGAAGATTTATTATATATTGGTTCCTAGCCTGTTGCCAAGAAGATATTTTTCTTTTGTTTTTCAGTAGATGGTGTCTAAGCTTCTTGGATATCTGGTTTATATAAAGTCTTAATAATGTCTTTTTTTCCCCTTATAGATGTTTAATCACTGTTACTACCCTCATTCTCAGTTCCTTTCAGTGTTAGCGACAGTTTTGGTGCATTTTCTCAGATTCTTTTTGGGTCTCCGGTGATAAGTCTCAGAGGGTAGGGGGGAGTGGCCCTCTGGGTTGGGGAATGGGTGCTGTGGCTTAGCCTCAGTTTTGTAGCCGCAGCTAGTAAAAGTCAACTGTTGTTTCACTGCTGTTCTCCTCTTTTCTACTGTCTCTGTTTCTCTGCCCTCTGTCCTGATGACTGTGCCTTGCCGTCAGCTGCTTGGAGTTCACAACACTCCAAGGCAGGGCTGTTCAGTGAAGTCGCCACACATTCTCTTTTCCCCCTCTTCCTACAGGGAGTTCCAGCTACAAGAGGCAGCTTGTTTGTTTCTCCCAGTCCACTGCCCGACGTTTAGTGTTCTGATCTGTGGTAGCTCTTAGGTGCAGATCGCACGCTCAGACATGCTGGTGTGCATTTGAGTGTTTTTGTTGTTGTTGTTGTTGTTGTTGTTGTTGTTGAGTTTTAGATGTTCAGCTTATTATTTTTTCAAGGGGAAAGATCTGAGAACATCTCTCTCTCCACCATGCTTAATACAGTAGTAGATCTTTACCGATATTTATATAGTTTATTAAACAATCTCCGTAATTACTCCTTCTCTCCTCTGGTTTTCACTTAGCCAATATATTAATGCTAACTGCATTCCCTATGCCATGCTCCCAACCCCTGTGACCATCTATCAACTACTAATTTGTACTTCTTTAACCCTTCAACCCATTCTCTCTGTCCTCACAACCACCCTCCCCTCTGTTCATCACCAAATTGTCCACTATATTTGTGAGTCTGTTTTTGATTAGTTTGTTCTTTTCCTTAGATTCTGCATATCAGTGAAATCATATAGTATTTATCTTTCTCTGTCTGACTTAGCACAGTACCTGGCTTGTAAATACCTAATAAAAGATAAATTTTTTTTTCATATTTGTTAAACAGCCTAAGATGGCATTAGCATTTTTCTCAGATATATTATTTTGTTATTACCTCCTGAGGTTACAGTCATTCTAAACCTCCAAGTCATTTTCTGTCTTCTTGGGAAATTACTTTTATTTTCTAGAGCTGCGATCAGATGTCAAGTATCTATCAATCTCTTTGAGACACATTTTTGACCAACTCTGTCTATTTGCCAGGCTTCTATGTCATCATATTCCTGAGAGATAGATGTAATTGCAGTGCCAGGATCGATGTCCTTGACTTGACTTCTCTTTATCTCTGTGTTTGCTATAAATATGGCAATAAGGCTTGTGGCTTCTCTCAGCTTCAGAAACTTTCCTGTAAATGAGCAGATTATATATAATACTTTAAGCAGTTGGGGAGATGGAATGTTGCCCATTCTATTTGTGCCTTGCTTCATTATAGTTAGTAAGTCTTTGATGAATATGCCTTTACAAGATGATTGTTGAAAAAAAATTAATTCAATTCCTTAATGTAATACATTTAATAATGGCTTGGCTGCCTTTGCTGCTCCCTCATTTTGTTTTGGGACTTTATCTGGATTGCTATTTCTGATTTTATTTTTTGGTTGCACAGACAAAGTCATGTATAATGTTTCTCCTTCCCTCACTGGTCTTTAGAAATCTTTGGAAATAATTCAGAGGGTGAGGAATCATGAGTGGGAATAGGAGTGGATAAGAAGAGGGGAGATATGAGCTGTGACTTATATAGATTACACAAATGAATATAACCTTATGGACAAGGCTTTTTGTCAGTGTTTCTGGGCCATACTTAAATCAAGAATGTAGAAACTAGGAAACTGGGAAGTAAGAAGCTGTTTGAGAATGTTGTTGAGAGAAAGCCATACAGAAGAAAGTACAGGTGGAGTTTAAAAAGGACAGCTCTCAAATAAAAACTCATTTAATTACTTAGGGCAGGCCTAATCTTAGACTTGGGCAAGGGATACAAGTGACCAGACTCCATGCTCTGAAAGGATGCCCCGCTCTGACCTTTCTTTAGCTACCACTCTCCACAGGGAAAGGACTTAGTACTGCCAGTGAATGCACCCTTAGGTCTGATGGAAGTTCCATGTAGAAGGGAGTATGGTATAGGGTTGCCAGATAAAATATATGACACCCTGTATTTCTATTTGCTGAATCTGGCAACTCTGGTATAGTCAGAACTTGGACTTATGGGCTGGAATGTCCATATGCATATATGCAAAGCCTTTTATTCTGTAGGACAGAGCCTGGAATTGGAAAAGAAGAGAACAGTCTGGAAACATGGGGCCACCTTTTTCTACAATGGCATATTCTGGTGCAGAATCCTGGGGAATCTGAGAATTCAAAATTTAAACCTGGCCTTAGAAGTTTTTATGAATTATATTTTTCAAAGTTGGAGGAACAAATGTGATTTTAACCTATTTTTAAATTTTGATTTATATTTTTAAAATATGTAGACATCTGGTATGTGGGCCTCCATTTGTGCTCTTCTACCAGGTTCCACAAATATTAGTGGAGGAACTTTAATAATGGCAATGGATTACCAAATGTGTTGCTATGCCACGTGATATCCAAAATGCTATTTAATCCTCATAACAACTCTGTGTTTTGCACCATAAGTGTCCTCAATTAACAGATAAGGAAACTGAGGTTCAGTGAATTGAGATAACTTATCCAAGGTCAAAGAAAGCATTAATTGCAGAACTGAGATTAAAACTCAAACTTTAGTCTATCTAAATGCATATAATAAGTTTGGATCCAGACTACTTGAGTCAGAATCCCACCTCTGCTACTTGCTAACTCATTAATTTTGTGTAAGTTATTAACTTTTCAGTTTCAGTGCCTTAGTTTTTTGAACTGCAAGTATAGGAAAGTATATAATAATAACAATACCTACCTTATATAATTGCTAGAAAGGTTAGAGAAGAACTTATGCATAAAGTGCTTACCAAAAATTCCTGGAAAATTGAAAGGCTTAAAAAATGTTAATAATTATTATTAATAATAGAACTAATAATAGTAGCAGCAGTATTAAGTAAAAATGTAAGTATGCTATGGGTATAGTATTATAATATAGTATTGCATTAATGATCTAGTGTTGTATAAAAATTACTTCAAAACTTAATGGCTTAAAACAACACACATTTATTTTCTCATTGTATTTGTGGATCACAAATCTGAACATAAATTAAGTGGATCCTCTAACTCAGGGTCTCTAACAGACTTTATTTGGGGAAAGATCTGCTTCCAAGATTACTCACATGGCCGTTAACAGGTTTCAGTTTCTTGCTAACTGTTGACTGGAGTTATCTGTCAGTTCTTTGACTCCTGGACCTCATCTTAGGATAGCTCATAATATGGCTAGCAAAGATGCAAGTCACAGTCTTCTGTAATCTAATTATAAAAGTGACATTCAATCACTTTTATCACCTTCTATTCATTAGAATCTAGTTTCTAGGGGAGTTATAAAAGGGCAGGAATACCAGGAAGCAGGAATCATGGAGGAAACCTTTGAAAGCTGCCTGGAAGTAAGTAGTATTATGCTGATATGTATGAGGTGGCTCCATGGGGGTAAACATCATGCATCTTCTTAGACAGGCACTTTAAATATGTGCCAAATGCAACTTCAGTTCAAAACATAGCTACACCAGGTAATAGAAGGCAAAATTAATACAGATTGAAAATAAATAAAAACATGAAATTCTAAAGATATCTTATGTTTGTGGCTGTTGTTTTTATTATATTGCCTCCTGAAAGTCTGTTGACTTTATTTCAGTGATTCTCAGATTAAATAAAAAGGATTCATTCTGAAAATACTTGTCATTAAGGTGTATGCATTTTCACTGTTTTCCAGCATTCTGTTCCTTCTGGAACAAGCCAAGCTTGTTATCTCTGGTGCCTCACCTCTCTATAAGACTTGAGAAGATTGGGGAAATAGAGTACCTTGTGCAGTGGTTTTTAACCATGGCTACATATTAGAATCACCTTAAAAACTACTGAAAACTGAGGTTTATCTCCACAGATTGTTTGTTGTTAACAAATAATGTCCAAGACATGTGATAACATACCTTAACTACCTATTTATTGGAACAATGAAGAGATTGATTTGCTTGGTGTTCTTGATGCTGTTCATCTGATAAGAATGATAGTTAATATTTTGTATACTTGTGATATTCCAGCAGGTGCTATACTAGGAACTTTATGTGCAGTACCTTCCTTAATCTTCACAAAAATATCATTATCCTTATTCTACAGCAAGGAACTTAATGCTATGTTAAGTAATCTGTTCAAGATTACAAAGCTCACACACAGTACATAATTGTAGCAAATACTTATATAATGCTTAATGTATGACATTCACATTTTCAATCATGATTTAAATAATTATTTAATCTTCACAACAGCTCAATGAAAGTACTATTATTATTTCTGTTCAACAGATGTGGAAACTAAGGCACAGGGATTAAGTGACTTGTCCAAGATCACAACTAGAATATAATAGAACTAACATTTAAAAACAGGATATCTGGCTTCAGAATCCACTCTCTTAACCATTCTGCATAGTACTTCTTATATAATAGTCAAATCCAAGTAACATGAATCTAGTATCTAAACCAACCGCCATATTATACTGCTTCAAAATACTGACAACTAATATTTATTTAGATAGCATGATATAATGGACACAAAATAAAGTCTTCATTTTCATGATTTCTTCTTAAAAAATCTTTATGATAGCCCTGCTGTATTGGTACACCACATAAGCAGACAGTAAGACCTAGCAATCATATCTAACAGGTTCCAAAAGCCACATTCCCTCTCACACCCCTCAAATAATCTGCTTCTAGAGATTGAGTTCCTGGTCTGCCTCTCTACTAGTCAACTATGAGACCTTAGGCAATTAACTTAACCCAACACTTTATATATGTGTAAAGAGTTATTCTTTCTGAACTCTTTTTTTTTTCAGGCTAGACATTCTCAGTCACTTTAACTCTGCCTCTTGTAACATGTTTCTTAGACTCTTCCCAATCCTGGTTGCCTTTGTTAGTTTAATAAATG
Organism: Macroglossus sobrinus; assembly: GCA_004027375.1. NCBI lineage: Eukaryota > Metazoa > Chordata > Mammalia > Chiroptera > Pteropodidae > Macroglossus > Macroglossus sobrinus. The sequence goes on from PVKZ01004079.1 coordinate 37,393, forward strand.
TTTCTTATTGGGGATAGATGTTATTTACATTTTAGATAAGAAAGTTCTGCATCCATGTAGGATTTCTCTTGCACATTGCAAGGTATTTAGCAACTTAGGCCCCTAACCACTAGATGCTAGTAGTTCTCCTCGGTCATTGTGACAAACCCCAAATTCTCCCAATACAATTCTATATGCTCACTGTGGGCAATACTACTTCTAGATGAGAGTAATCATAAACCAAACACAGAATCTTATTAATAAGAACCACTATATTTTTTTGATCAATTGAATAATGACACCTATTTATTGGCTTTGTAATGACTGATTGTACATTTCTCTTAAAGCAATTATATTGGCAGTTTTGAAGAACCACAGCACACTATTGACACAACTGAATTTGTTGTTAATAGAAACTTTTAAAACATTTTCCTGTCTCAGATCTCCTTGTTTTGTACCTATACATTTGATTTTTTGAGTACAGGCATGGTACTTTATTCTAATTCTGTTTTGACATGCTATGTTTGAGTCTGTCAACCAGTGTATTTGCTATTCTTTCAAACCACTTGTCACCTAGAATTTTGACCTCCTCCTCCTAGGTTGACACTGAGTAATTAATTAGCATGAATCATTTAAGATTGTACCTCACTGTATTGTTATCTAGCCATTCTATATTTTTTCATCTTGCCCATAAGAATATTATGAAATTTCTTTTTAAAATGCCTTGATATTGATGTTACATATCTCTTTAATGTAGTACCACACTATATTGATTATTTGTCTTTTTATTAATGAGTTGTGAAAGCTCTTATATCTTGGATACAAGTTTTTTTCTAAAATATATGTACCTACCACAAAGTTACCAGTAATGAAAAACCAGACAAAGACAAATACCATATAAATTTACTCATATGTGAAATCTAAAGTACAAAATAAACAAACAAATAAAACAGACTCATAGATACAGAGAACAAACTGGTGATTGCCAGATGGGAGGGGGGTTGTGAGCTGGGTGAAAAAGTAAAGAATTAAAAAATACAAACTGATAGTTACAAAGTGTTCATGGGTATGTAAAGTACAGCATAAGGAATATAGTCAATAACATTATGATAGCTGTGGATAGTGTCAGGTGCCAGGTAGATACTAGACTAATAACAGTGGGATCACTTTGTAAATTATAGAAGTGTCTAACTGCTATGCTGTACAGCTGAAACTTATAAAATATTATTGAATGTCAACTCTAATTGAAAAATAAAACAAATGAAATATATGTGCTGTGAATAATTTTTAATAAAAAATTTTGATTATATTTGACATACAATATTATATTACTTTCAGGTGTACAGCATAATGGTTAGACATTTATATACTTTAGGAAATGATTCCCCCAATAAGTCTACTACTCACCTGGCACCATACATAATTATTATAATGTTATTAACTATATTCCTTATGATATACTTTACATTCTCATGAGTATTTTGTAACCACTAATTTGTACTTCTTAATCTGTTCCCCAATTTTACACCCCCAACCCTGTCCCATCTGGCAATGCTAAAAATAATCTCTACATATATGAGTTTGTTTCTGTTTTATTTGTTTATTTTGTTCCTTAAATTCTATATGTAAGTGAAATCATATGGCATTTGTCTTTCTCTGTCTGACTTACTCCACTCAACATGAAACCCTCTAGCTCCACCCATGTTGTTGCAGATGGCAAGATTTCATTCTTCTTTTTATAGCTGACTAATATCCAATGGTATATATGTATCTTTAACCATTCATCCATTGATGGACACCCAGGATGCCTCCATATCTTGGCTACTATAAATAATGCTGCAGCAAATATGTGGATTTACATGTTCCTTCAAAGTAGTGTTTTGGGTTTCTTTAGATAAATACCCAGAAGTGAGATAACTGAGTTCCTCTTTGTCTCTGTTGTAACTTCTGTTTTAAAGTCTGTGTGGTCTGGTATAAGTTTTGCTACCTCAGCTTTTTTTGTTTGTTTGTTTCTATTTCCACAAAATATTTCTTTTTCATCCTTTTACTTTCAATCTGTGTGTGTCTTTAGATCTGAAGTGAGTCTATTGTAGGCAGCATATGTAAGGATCTTGTTTTCTTATTCATTCAGCCACCCTATTTTCTAATTGGAGCATTTAATCCACTTACATTTAAAATAATTGTTGCTAGATATGTAGTTATTGCCATTATATTGTTTATATTTTTTTACCTTTTTTTTCCTTCTTTGAAGTAAAGAAGTTCCTCCAACATTTCCTGTAATATTGGATTGGAGTTGATGAACTATTTGAGCTTTTTCTTGTCTCAAAGGTCTTTATCTGTCCTTCAATTCTAAATGATAGTGTTTATGGGCAGAGTAATCATAATTGTGAGTCGTTGCTTTCCATCATGTTGAATATTTCCTGACCTTCTGACCTGCAATGTGTCTGTTGAGAAATTAGCTGACAATCTTATGGGAGATCCCTTGTAGGTCACTAAATACTTCTCTCTTGCTACTTTTAAAATTCACTCTTTGTCTTTAACTTTTGGTATTTTAGTCATGATGGGTCTTGGTGTGGGCTTCTTTGGGTTTCTCTTTTTTGAGAATCTCTGTACTTCCTAGACACATATGTCTGTATTCTTCACCAGATTAGGGAAGTAGTCTATTAATATTACTTGTAATCGTTTTCAATTCCTTACTCTCTGTCTTCTACTTCTGGTATCCCTATGCTGCCAATGTTGGTATGCTTATTATTGTCCTAGAGACCCCTTAAACTACTCTCATTTTTTTCTTGTTGCTGTTCTAATTGGGTGTTTTTTCTACCTTATCTTGTAAATCTCTGATACTGTCTTCAGCTTTATCCAATCTACTGTTAATTCCTTTTAAGGTATTCTTCATTAATGTTAATATGCTCACTGAGTTCATCTACTCTTATCCTAAGTTCATTGAGCATCTTTATAAGCAGTGTTTTAAACTCTGCATCTGGTACATTGCTTATCACTTTTTTTAGTTCTTTTTCTGGAGCTTTGTTCTCTTCTTTCATTTAGGTCATGTTTCACTGTCTTTCTATTTTGGCTGCCTAATTCTGTTTCTGTGTATTAGGTAGGGATGCTATGTTTCCCAGTCTTTGTGAAGTGGCCTTATATAGTAGATGTGCTGTGGATCCCAGGGCAAGGTGACCAGTGTTCGCTATATTAATGGGGATTCATATATGGTGGCTGTCTGGGTCTGCAAGCAAAATGGAAAAGGGCTCAACAAAGGAACTATGCCCTCTGCCAACATTCCTGTCTGGTAGGGCCAGCCCTTGCCTTGAAGCCAGCCAACTCAGTTCTTCCATGTATTCTCCTGATGCCTTTTGAGCTGCTGCCCCAGAGTTGGAGCTGAGAGTGAGTCCATCACTGAATAAGGTTGTGTATGGGCCCCTTAAAAGAAAAGTCTGTGACTCCCTTAGCCCCCCAACACAGTGCCACAATCTCTGCTAGTTTTCACAGCCAGAAGTTGTGGGGACTCCTCTTCCTGGAACTGGAACCATGAGCTATGGAGCCCAGTGTGGGGCTGGAACCTGTCACTCTTCCTGGGGGACCTCCACAGCTAAGATATTTTTCCTGATTCTCAATTGCCATATGCGGGTGTGGGACCAGCTCATTTTGTGTCTCTGCCCCTCCTACCAGTCTTAAGGTGGCTTCTTCTGTGTGTCTTCAGTTGTAGAACTTCTGTTCAGATAGGCCTCAGGTGATTCTCAATGATGGCTATTCTGTAGTTCAGTTGTAATTTTGATGTGGTTGTGAGAAGAGGAAAGCACAGCTTTTACCTACTCCATCATTTTGACTGAAATTCATCGCTTTATCTTTTGATTGGAGCATTTAGTTCTTTTTTATTTGAAGTAATTGCTGATAGATATTTAGTTATTGTCATTTTATTAATATTTTTCATATATATATATATATATATATATATATATATATATATATATATTTTCTTCTTTTTAAAAAAGTCCCTCCAATATTTTGTATAATACTCATTTGGTAGTGATGACTTCTTTAGCTTTTTTTTTGTCTGAAAAGCTCTTTATCTGTCCTTTGATTCTAAATAATAGCTCTGCTGAGTAGAGTAATCTAGATTGTATGTCTTTGCTTTCCATCACTCTGAATATTTCCTGCTAATCCATTCTGACCTGCAAAGTGTGTATTGAGAAGTCAGCTGACAGTCTTATGGGAGATACCTTGTAGTTAACTATTTTTCTTATGCTGCTTTTAAGATTCTCTCTTTGTCTTTAACCTTTGGAATTTTATTATGATGTGTCTTGGTGTAGGTCTCTCAGGTTCATCTTGTTTTGGACTCTCTTCTCTGTGCATCCTAGACTTATATGTCTTTCCTTTACTAAGTTTGGGAAGTATTCTGTCATTTCTTGAAATAGGTTTTCAATTTCTTGCTCTCACTCTTGCCCTTTTGGTACCTCTGTGATGCAAATGTTGTTATGCTTGATATTCTCTAAGAAGTACCTTAAACCATCCTAATCTTTTTGGATTCTTTTTTCTTGTTGGGTGTTGCCTTCTACCTTATCTTCTAAATTGTTGATTTGATCCTTGCTTTATTTAACCTGTTGATTCCCCCTAATGTATTCTTTATTTTGAATCATTTCAAAAATAAAATAAAATAAAATAAAATAAAATAAAACTTGTTACAATAAAAATTCACCCTGGAAAAAGATTTCCTCTGGTCTACTACTTCAGAGTACTCTGAGTATAGCTACCAACTGTAAGGGTCATTATTTTATAGAGGGGTTCTACTAGCAATTAAAAATTACATGAAAATAAGGAATTTGATATGTGTTTAGGGTTTAGCAATTTTATTGTTTTCAACTTCTATGAGTAATGTCAAGTAGTACCTCACATGCTAAGTCTGTGCTTGAATTCAGTCCTAGTTTTGGATGGTGTCTCTGACTTCAGGGCACCTGAGAAGAGTTGTTATCTCCCCATCCCAAATTCCTCACTAAATTCAGAAATCCCTTCAATAGGAGATGACAAAGTCTATCGTTCCATACGAAGAGAGAAGCCTTCAAATTCACTTATCACTGGGAAAAGAGCACAGTGTCTTACCTTCATGAAGGTATTAATGACATTGCAATTTTTTTTACTTAATTTTTTTTAAATTGGGGGTAAAATTTACATAAAGTCAACTATTTTAAAGTATACAATTCATTAGTATTTGGTAAATTCACAGTGTTGTGCAACCATCATCTCTATTTAGTTTCAAAGCATTTTCATCATCCCCAAAAGGAAATCCTATAACTATTAAGCAGTCACTCTCTCTTCCCCTACCACCACCCCGAAATCATTTTGTGTTTGGCTACTTGCACCTAGTATCATGTTTTTCAGGCTTATTCACATTGTGGCATATATCAGTACCTTGATCATTCTTATGACTGAATTAGTATTTTATTGTATGGATATACCACATTTTGTATATACATTCTTTTGTTGATGGACAATAGGTTTTTGTTGTTTTATCCTTTGGCTATTGTAAATACCACACATATGAAGAAAGGGTGAGGTCTGATTTATTGGATTTTGAAGTCTGGGTTCAATTATGGTCTTTGAAAGTCAGTACTTTAATAGGACTGGGTAAGGGTCATATAATAGTTTAGGATAGATAGAAATGGCAAACATTTGAGGCAAAGGCTCAGATAGTCTTGGGATGTGAACTGCCTGTTGATGTTTTCAATTGAAGAGTTGATAGATCTTTCAGGAAATTTCTGTAATAAACAATCTCATTATTTCCTTGGGCAAGAGACTGAAAATAGTAAAGTTATGCTTTTTATGACAATAGAACAGTAAAATCAAGTTAATATAGACACCACGAGAGACAGAGAACATAAGATGGATGCATGGTATGCCAATATCAGGAACAGAATTGCTTCTGAACCCTTTCAATCACTAAATTCTATAAAATAAGTTAACCAAGATCTATCCATATATGCCTGTAATGAATGATAAGGTCTTTTGAGACAAGAATCATATCTGTCAGCCCTTTGTGTCAAAGCAGCTTAGTAAATGATCTAGCATACACTAGAAGCTTCTTAAAATCTTTAATAATAATAATAATAATAATAATAATATTCTCTCAGTGGTGATTAAGTAAACATTACTCTCAAGATGTGATATATTTTGCCAATAAAAATGAGTACCACTTTAAATATCTTAAATGTGTTGCTTCATATCATCTATGTTCATGGGTAATTTTCTTATCATTTAATAAATAATGATCCTTTGCAGTTTGGTCATTACCCAATTTCTAAAAGGATATGGGAGAAATTGAAATATCCTTGCAAGGTAGGAGCTATTAAGACTTGGCAGCCGGGATAAGTATCCAATACCTGATTTTTTTCTGATAACAGAGAGCATATTTATAATGAGTTTCCTGTAATCAAAGAAAAACTAACTGTAAAGGAGTAGAAAAAATATTTTATTCTTGCTGCCTTTGGATAAATAAAAAAGAGTATTGCAAAAATAAAGACTTGGTTATTTATTTTCAAGCAGAAATAATCAAAACAAATATTGAACTGCACAAGGGAAAAACATATACCTCTGAAATCCTTGGTAACTTTTCTGAGCCATTAAGGGTGCACTTCTTTACCTGTCTCTAAACACTGCTCATGGGTAAAATATGGAATTGCCCCAGACTACTTGTCTTTGAAAAGCAATTGCTTATTTGAGAAACAAAAATAATTACCTTTGCTGAAAACAATGAATATTATTTCAGAGAGATTTTTTAAGTGGATACTGAGATATAAGGGTCATTTACATTTTTGCATTTCATAAGTTTCCCCCAGTACTCTTTTTTAAAATTGAAGTAAAAGATACATACCATAATATTCGCCATGGTAACCATTTTAAGTGTACACTTCTGTGGCAATGATATAGTCATATTGTTGTGCAACCATCACTACAATCCATCTCCAGAACTTTTTCATCTTTTCCAGCTGAAACTCGGTACCCATTAAACAACAACTCCCTATTCTCCCCTTTCCCAAGCCCCTAGCAACTACTATTCTATGGTCTGTCTCTATGAATTTGACTATTCAAAGTACCTTATATAAATGGAATCACACAGTATTTGTCTTTTTGCTACTGGCTTATTTCATTTAGCAGGAAGTCTTTAAGATTCACCCATATTGTAGCATATGTCAGAATTTCCTACTTTTTTTAAAAAAATATTTAAATTAGTTCAAGTACACAGTACATTGGTTAAACATCTATATAGTTCATAAAATGATCCCCCTAATTGTTCCCTCCCTCCCCTGGCCCTCCACCTAGCCATCATATTAATGCTAACTGCATTCTCTCTGCCATACTCCGCATCCTCATGACTAAATATCAGCTACTAATTTGTACTTCTTTAGCATTTCAACCCATTCTCCCAGCCCTCAAAACTCCCTCTTCTCTGTACATCACCAAATTGTCTACTATATTTGTGAGTCTATTTTTGATTAGTTTATTCTTTTTGTTCCTTAGATTCCATATATAACCTCTAGATCCATCCATGTTTGCAAATGGCAGGATTTCATTTGTTTAATGGCTAAATAATTTTCCATTGTATATGGGAACCATACTTTCTTTATCCAGTCATCTGTTGATGGGTGTTTAGGTTGCTTCCATATCCTAACTAATGTAAATTGTGCTTCCAGGAATATTGGAGTCTATAGATCGTTATGAATTATTGTTTTGGTTTTCTTTGAATAAATACCCAGAAGTGCAATTGCTGGGTCAAAAGATATATCCATTTTTAATTTTTTGAGAAATCTCCAGACTGTTTTTTCCATGCCAGGTGTACCAATTTGCAATCCCAACAATGTATGAGGGTTCCCTTTTCTCCACATTTTCGCAAACATTTGTTGCTTTTTGATTTATTAATGATAACCATTCTGACAGGTGTCAGATGATATCATTGTGGTTTTAATCTGCATTTCTCTGATGGTTAGTGAAATTAAACATCTTTTCATATGTTTATTAGCCATGTATATTTCCTTCTTAGAAAAGTATCTATTCAGGTCTTTGGCCCATTTTTTAATTGGATTGTGTGTTTTCTTGTTGTTGAGTTGTATAAGTTCTTTATATATTTTAGATATTAACTCCTTATCAAATGAATCATTAGTGAATATCTTTTCTCAGTTGGTTGTCCTTTTGTTTTGTCGATGGTTTCCTTTGCTGTACAAAACCTTTTTGGTTTGATGTAGTCTCATTTGTTTATTTTTTCCCTTGCTCAAGGAGATATATTTGAAAAGAAATTCCTGTTAGTAATATCAGAGAGTTTACTGACTATGTTTTCTTCTAAAAGTTTTATGGTTTCGGGTATTACATTTAAATCTTTAATCCATTTTGGGTCTATTCTTGTATACAATGTAAGAAGGTGGTCCAGCTTCCTTTTTTTTTGCATGTATCTGTTCAATCTTCCCAACACCATTTATTAAAGAGAATTTTTTTACCCCATTGTATATTCTTACCACCTTTGTTATATATTAAGGAGCATATAGGCATGGATTTATTTCTGGGCTCTCTATTCTGTTCTATTGATCAATGTATCTGTTTTTATTCCAGAACCATGCTGTTTGGATTATTGTAGCCTTGTAATATAGTTTGATATCAGGTAGTTGATACCTCCAACTTTGTTCTTCTTTCTCAAGATTGCTATGGCTATTTGGCTTTTTTAATGGCTCCATATAAATTTTAGAATTATTTGATCTAGCTGTCTGAAAAATGCCATTTTTATTTTTTTATAGGGATTGCACTGAATAACCGACTTTAGGTAGTATGGCTATTTTAACGATGTTGCTTCTTCCTACCCATGAACATTGAATATGCTTCCATCAATTTGTATCTTCTTCAATTTCTTTTTTTTGAAGACATAATTTTCTGAAAACAGGTCTTCTACCTTCTTGGTTAATTTGATTCCCAGGTATTCTATATTTTTGACGCAATTGTAAACGAGATTGTTATCTTCATTTCTTTCTGAAAATTCATCATTGGTGTATAAAAATGCCACTGACTTCTGAATATTTATTTTGTAACCTGCTATTTTACTAAATTCATTGATTAGTTCTGTTTTCTGATGGAATCTTTATGGTTCTCTCTATATAGCGTCATGTCATTGGCAGATAATGAAAGTTTTACTTTTTCCTTTCCAATTCCAATGTGATTTATTTATCTGTCTTGTCTTATTGCTGTGGCTAAGACTTCCAATACAGTGATGAAGAGGAGTGGTGAAAGGGAGCATCCTTGTCTTGTTTCTCATCTTAAGGAAAACATTTTCAGCCTTTCCCCATTGAGTATGATTTTAGCTGTAGGTTTGTCATATATGGCCTTTATTTGGTTGAGCATGTTCCTCCTATTCCCACTTTGCTGATAGTTTTTTATCATAAACAAATGCTGGATTTCATCAAACGCTTTTTCTGCATCTATTGATATGATCATATGCTTTTCATTTTTTGATTTGTTAATGTGATATATGGATATTGTATCAGCCTTGAATCACAGGAATAAATCCAACTTGATCATGTTGTATGATATTTTTAATACATTGCTGAATTTGGTTTGATAATATTTTGTTGCGAATTTTTGCATCAATGTTCATAAGAGATATTGGCCTATAGTTTTCTTTTTTTCTTTTTCTTTTTGTAATGTCTTTGTCTGGTTTCTGAATCAAGGTAATGGTGGCCTCATTAAAGAAATTAGGGAGCCTTCCCTGTACTTGAATTTTTTGGAATAGTTTGAGAAGAATAGGCAATAATTATTCCTTGAACGTTTGATAAAATTCATCTATGAAGCCATCTAGTCCAAGTCTTTTTTTTTTTTTGGAGGTTTATGATTACTGATTTGATATCATTGGTGGTAATTGGTCGGTTCAGATTTTCTGTTTCTTCTTGACTCAGTCTTGGGAGATTGTATGTTTCTAGGAATGTGTCCATTTCTTCCAGATTGTCCAATCTGTTGGCATATAATTACTCTTAGTATTTTCTTATGATGCTTTGTATTTCTATGGAGTTCATAGTTATTTCTCCTCTTTCACTTCTGATTTTATTTATTTGAGTCCTCTCTGTTTTTTCCTTGAGGATTCTGCTTAAGGGTCTGTCAATTTTGTTTATCCTTTCAAAGAACCAGCTCTTGGTTTTTATTAAACTTTTGCATTGTTTTTCTAGACTCTATTTCATTTATTTCTGCGCAGATCTTTATTATTTCCTTTCTTTTCTTCACTTTGTGCCTTGCTTGCTCTTCTTTTTTCTTGTTCTTTTAGTTGTAAAGTTAGATTGTTTATTTGAGCTTTTTTGTTTGTTTGTTTCTTGAGGTAGGCCTGTATTGCTATGAATTTCCCTGTTAGGACTGCTTCTGCTGTGTCTCAGAAATTTCGAGTTATTGTATTTTCTTTTCCATTTGTCTCTAAATACCTTTTGATTTATTTCTTGATCTCACTAATAACCCATTCATTGTTTAGTAGTATGTCATTTAGCATCCATGTGATTGTGTATTTTCCAGTTTTTTTTTCTTGTAGTCAATATCTAGTTTCCTACCATTATTATCAGAGAAGACGGTTGATATGGTTTCAATCTTCTTAAATTTTTTGAGATTTTTTTTGGGTCCTAACATATGGTCTATCCTTGAAAATGTTCCATGTGCACTTGAGAAGAATGTATATTTTGTTGCTTTGGGGTAAAATGCTCTGAAAATGTCTATTAAATCCATCAATTCTAGTGTGTTTCTTAGGCCCATTGTTTCCTTGTTGATTCTTTGCTGGGAAGATCCATTCATTGGTGTCAATGGGGTGTTACAGTCTCTTACTATGAGTGTACTAATATTAATCTCTCCTTTTTTGTCGGTCAGTAATTGCTTTCTGTATGTAAGTGCTCCTATGTTGGGTGCGTATATGTTTACTAGGGTTATCTTCTCTTGACTTATTGATCCCTTTATCATTATGTAATGCTCTTTTTTTGTCTCTTTTTATAGCCTTTGTTTTAAAGTCTATTTTATCTGATATAAGTATTGCTAACCTGGCTCTTTTGTCTTTTTCATTTACATGAAAACTTTTTCCATCCCTTTGCTTTCAGTCTGAGTGCCATTTGATCTGAAATGGGTCTTTTGTAGACAGGATATACATGGGTCTTGTTTTCTTATCCATTCTTTTACCCTATGTCTTTTGATTGAAACATTTAATCCATTTACATTTAAAGTGATTATTGATAGGTACATTGTTACTGCCATTTTATTATTCATATTTGTCATATCTATTTTCTCTTTTACCCCTTCTGTTTTTACAGAAGACCCTTTAACATTTCTTGTAATGTTGGCTTGTTGGAGTCGAATTCCTTAAGCTTTTTCCTGTCTGGGAAACTCTTTATCTCACCTTCTTTTTTAATTGAAAGCCTTGCTGGGTAAAGTATCTGTGGTTGTAGATTCTTGTTTTTCATAACTTTGAATTTCTTGCCATTCCCTTCTGGCCTGCAAAGTTTCCATTGAAAACCCAGCACACATTCTTATGAGGGTACCATTGTAAGTAACTAGCTTTCTTTCTCTTGCTGCTTTTAAGATTCTTTCTTTGTCTTTGACCTTTAGCATTTTAATTAAATCTTGGTGTAGGACTGTTTGAATTCCTCTTGTTTGGGACTCTTTGTGCTTCCTGAACTTGTATGGCCAATTCCTTTTCCAGGTTAGGAATTTTTTTTTGTTATGAATTCTTCAAATAGATTCTCAATCTCTTGCTCTCTCTCTTCCAGGTACACCAATGATTTGGATATTTTTATGCTTCATGTTGTCCCAAAGGTCTCTTAAACTAGCCTCATCTTTTAAATTCTTTTTTATTTTTGTTGTTCTGATTAGGTGTATTTTGCTACCTGTCTTCCAATTCGCTGATTCGATCTTCTGCTTCATCCAATCTACTGTTGAATCTTTCTAGTGTATTCTTTATTATAGTTATTGTATTCCTCATTTCTGTCTGGTTCTTTTTTATGTTTTTTTATGTCCTTTTTTATTCTGTTGAGGTTCTCATTGTGTTCATCCATTCTCCCCCTAAGTTTGTCAAACAGTCTTGTAACCATTATTTTGAACTCTGTCTTTGGTAGGTTGCTTACTTCCATTTCATTTAGCTTATTTTATGAAATTTTCTCCTGTTGTTTCATTTGTGGCATGTTTCTTTGTTTACTCATTTTATTATGTTCTCTGCGTTACTTTCTATGTGTCAGGAACATTTGTTTCATCTCTCAGCCTTGGCCAGATGGCATAATGGAAAGGTGTCCTATGTGGCCCGGTAGCGCACTCTCCCTGGTCTCTGATACTGGAGATGCTGGACATTATCTTTGTGTGGGTTATGTTTGATCCTCTGCTGTCACCAAGCTTTTATTCTGGTTAATAAATTCGTGGATGGGATTAAGGCTCAGGCTGAACTAATTGTGGGAATTGATTGTATCCACAAGGTAAGAGTTGTTGTGTGGGAGCTGACCTTACTGAGTGGGATTTGCCCTAGCAAGCTTGTGTAATTGTTGCAACCACCGTTTATGTGTATTATTAATGGGACTAGTCAGGAGTAGCTCTATTGTGGTCTGGTGCCAGCTTACAGATGTATTGATTTTGTGGCCCATTGAGAGGGGCTCCCCTTTAAGCCAAGTTCACTCACTGCTTTTGATTGTTCAGGAGTACCTGGTGAATACTACAAAGCCATCTGCAAATGTTTGTTGACTATGCTAGATATATAGGTAAGTGGAAGAGACATGCTGTAGGCAGTAGTCGGTTATCCCTCGTCTCCGACCTATGGCAGTTTAGCAGAGGGACCAGTGCTTCTCAAGGCCTGACACTGCCTGTCAGTTGCCTGTAAGTCCCTGAAACTGGATGAGCCTCTGGGTGGTATGCATGTTGGGTGGCACAGGAACCCTGGGAGTCTCATGGGTCTATTGAGTAAATTTCCCCCTGCCACTGCAGTGTCAGTTTATATGCCAATGCTGTCTGTCTCTGTGGCTCCCTGTACAAGTTTCCACTTGTAGCAAAGTTAGCAGCTGCCCACCCTGGTCCTAAATGCGCTACCCCAGGGCAGGGACAGTTGCCTATTAATGTGCAGTGGGTACTTTGTGTATTTGATGGTGCAGGAGCTCAGGGAGTCAAGGCCCATCAGGCCAATACAGACCCCTGCAATCCCCTCAAGATATATTGCAGCTTGTACAGGCAGCAGTGGTCTGCACACAACTGCTTTCCTCAAAATGTGCTCATTACTCTAGTCCAGGTCTGTTGCCTGCACTGACTGAACAACCCAAGAACCAAGCAGGGCACAAGAGGCTGCTTGTCAATGGGCTGCAGTCACTTTGTGGCTTGGGCGAAGTGGGATCTTAGGAGACAAGGTATGTCTGGCTGCAACTTCTGTGCCTGGGCATTCCTGCTGTAGATACAGATCACAGTGAGACCAGCTGTTAACTGGGGCAGTCCCACAGACCCCTGCACTTCCTGGACACAATATTGCAATTCTTGCAAGCAGCAAATGTCTGCCTGCTGTTGATTTTAATGCAGCGCCCATCCTGTGCCTGCCAAAGTTTGTTGCCTGTGTGTTGATTAGGAGATCAGGGGAGAGGAGCAGTAGGCTGTAGCAGTTCACAGTCAATGGGCCACTTGGGACAATTTGTGGGTAGGTTTAGGCTGGGTCTCAGAGAAACAATGGTAGTCAGATCAATACAACATCAGTCTTGCTGCAACTTTGGTAACTGTTCAGTGAGTTCCTGCATAAGTACCAGATCACAGCAAGACTAGGTACTGTCTGGGACTGGCTCACACATCCACCCAAGTTCATGTTGGCAGCAGTGATCTGCCTGACCCTATCTTGGAAATGCAGCTCATAGTGTTGGCCGCCTGCTGGAAATGGACATGTGGCTCACAGAGCTGGCTGCTGCTGGAATGAGAATCCTGGCTCACAGTGATGGCCACCTCCTGGGAATGCTTGGCTTTGAATAGGAACAGGGCTTGAAAGCCATCCAGCAACAAATTCCCTGAGCAATCTGTAGGTTGGGTGGGGCAGGCTGATTCCCTCTGACCAGGGCTTCCTAATGGCTCTGTGGGAGGGGTCTGCACAGTCAAGTTGTTGGTCTGTAGATTACCCTTTAGAGGGGCCAGACTAAAGCACAGTGGTGACTGCCCTTTCAGCCTTTGTTCTGGTGTCGGGTAATGCAGAAATTTTTAGAATGAATTCCAAGCAAGCCTCTGATCCACCACCAGAGTCCTGGGTGAGTGTCCACAGGTCAGAAAGCCTGTGCATGGGTCCTTCAAAGGGATGTCTAGGGTTTCCTTCCATCTCACCCAGACAGCCAGAATCCCCTCTTATTATTACAGTTAGAGTTATTGGAATCTCCTCCTCCCTGGGCTAGGAGCCTGGGCTGGGGAGCTCCCAAATGAGACCAGGACTTGACTCTCCTTCAGAAGAGCCTTTGCAGCCTTGCTTTCCCTCTCGGTGATCTTCCACCACCCGCAGGTGTGGGTCCAGCCAGATTTATGACTTTGCCCCTCCTACTGGCTTCAATGTCTCTCCTTTATATTATCAGACATAAGTATTATGATCAGCTGGACTTCCAGTGATTCTCCACGTTGATTACTTTATAATTTGGTTGTGATTTCAATGCAGACCTGGAAGAGATGAACCCTGTTTTTACCTAGTCTGCCATCTTCTCCCCGCTACCCTGACATTGCAGTCTTCATTTATTAAAGCAGACTTTGATAAAAGGAGAGGAGAGAGAATGAAGACACTGGTTTTATGATTAGGGACAAAATTGATTTCAGAGTGTAGGCAAGGAGGAAGAACCAAAGTCCAGAAAGGGGAGACTGAGACCATAGAACATTTCTCTATGTGGCAGTCAGGCCTTAGATCAACTCTATTCTCTACTAAATGTCTACAAAGCCTGAAATTTCTACCTATTTAATTACTTTTTAGAGTTGGTTTTAAAATATGTGCATTTTTACTAGTTAGAGATATCTCTTTACCTAATTGTGACCTGCATTAACTTAGCACAAACAGGGTAGATGTTGAGGCCAGAAAACTTCCTGGGAATCCAGGAGATGGGCAGCAGGATGACAGAGGATATTTGGAGTGTGGGGGTGGGAGCCCAAAAAAGCTACAGGGATGCAGTAAAAGGAGCAACTGGGTTGCTGAAAGCCCACATTATCTAATTAGCAATTTCAGGGTTTTGCCGGAGCATGACTTTCATACAGCCAGAACCTGTACCCACTCCTTTCATTTAGATACAAATCTTGGCCTGGAAGTTCCCTCCTAGAGGCAGCTCTGCCTCTCCAATTTTTCTCTAGTTTCCATTTCTGCTTCCGTAGGCTTCACTACAATGCATTGTTTGGGATGTGGTTTTTGCATACTTCTCTATAAAGGCTGAATATTGATGAATTTGACTGCACTTTTTGTGGTACATGCAACATTAAAAAATCTGCCTCTGTGTCTTTTTACTTTTCCATTTAAAGTTTGAAACTGAAGTTGATGAGCTGGATGCATGACAGAGAAAGCTCTTCTGATCATTCAGCAATGCTTGAGGGAATATGATTTAATACCTATCTCCTCAGCCATCCTCTTCCTTGCTTCACCTCCTGGCATTCTCAGCTGCCCTGCCTGCTGACACTGAGTTAGGAATTAATGCTAAAGATGCTACAAATGAGTCTCAAAAAGGTGAAATTAGTGGTGTGCCTGGTCTGGAACTCAGGGCTTGTGACCCCAGTCCATGACTCTTTCTGTGGAACCATTCTGCTGGCAAACTTTATTGGTATGTTTCTTATGGTGCCATGATTATTTTTTAATCTTTTGCCTATTGGTTCTGCCACCCCCAGTACTTAGCAGGCAACCAAGAGCTATGGAAGCAGAGTTGATAACAAGGATGATTTATTAAATGGATAGCCATACTCTCCTGACGCCTCTCTTGTGGATCATGCTTGATGCAAAGGAAGTAAAGTTGAATTTCAGTTCTCTATTGTTTTCTCCCATTTCTCTCTCTCTTCACCTAGCTTAATCATAATTGCCCACATCCTATTCCTATATACAATTACCTACCCCTGGGCTGACTAAAGTTCCCCTATTGCTGTCTTCTTACCCAAGTAGTACCCCAAATCCCAGTATTCCTCTTTCCTCTATTCCAAGCAGAATTCCACATGGAGTCAACTTATGTAGTAAGTCCACTTTTGTTAAAGAGCCACTAGGAGCTCATGGGTCAATTTGTTTATATTATGTAATTCCAACAATGTGCTACTGGAAGCAATAGCTTAAGTGAAGGCATCCAAACTATTCAGAGTGCTTGATAAAAGTATGTGCATTACTAGAACTGATCACAGATTTTCTAAGTTAGAAACTCAAGGGGTTAGGACCTGAGATTCTTCATTTTAATGAAATTCTGAGGAGATTCTGAAACATACAACATTTGAGAATTACTGCCCTATGTTGTGCTCAGAATTAAAGCATTTACTGCAGGTGTGTAAACATGTTAGCAGGTAACGGTAGTCATTGTTAGGCTGGGTGATGACATCTTGCCTTTAAAATCACATTTCATATGGCATTGTTGCCCAATTTTCACTCCCTTCTGCCCCAAATACATACAGTGGACCAGAATCTTTGTTTATATCTGAATTTGTCTTCCCAAGAATCTTGGGCTTATTCTATTGTATACAGAAAGTATATCATAACCTGTGAACTCTCTAATGAGTTTTTTCCCTGCAAAAATTATAATATTTATGTCTAGCTACACTTCAAGACATATACTATGTTCAATAAATATCTATTAAATGTAAAGCTGTGTTGGCAGAAAGCACTGTACTTCACCATAACAAGGGAACCCAACTCACTCTTTTATGATTTGAAAGTAGCTATACCATGAAAGAAAGAGGAAGGTTGGTAGGTAAATGAGGGAGTCTTCAAAAGATGATTGTATTTTATTTCCAATCTTGTAATCTTGTTCTCTATTCTAGGGAGATTCATGCTTTATGGGTATTCAGGAAAGTGAAATAGGAAAAAGAAGAAAATAAAAATAGATTATAAAGCTGTTTCTCTCTTGAATTTCAATGTAATCATTTTATATGGAAAGATGTTTTAAAACTCAGATATCTAGATTCACTTAAGAGAAACATAGTGAATAAAAGTATAACTTAAATGCCACCTTGATGCCAGGGGTGCCTGTTCTTAGAATTGGTGTATAATTTATATATTGAATTTTATGTTGATGCAGCAGATAGATAGACTTTCTGATTGCAGAGAAGCCAGGCTTAGCTAAGTAAAGAATCTCTGCTCTCAATATAAACCACAGAGCTGCTCTGTCACCATATTCCTGCTTGTGCAGGGGTCATCAGTGAGTGACATGAAAGTCACCCTTGGTCCATTCCATATCAGCTGTAAGGCATGTTCTTTTACTCTTCTACCTATTACCCATAAAATCAGATAGTTGATTTTGAATTTGTGGGATATTTCTCTCTAACTTCCATATTTTTAGTAGGGCCTTCAAAATTTTCTACTGGAAAGATTTACTGGGATCTTAGATTTGCTGATTTTGAGCAAGAGAGTAAAACTGGTGATTGCCCTGGTTGATATAGGAAAGGAGGAGGTAACGTGTTTATCAAAGTTCAGGTAGAGACACTGACTCTTTCAAACAGATAGGTCTTTTGGCAAAATTACTTACCTACTTATCCATAGAAAAGCTTCTTTTAAGGCTTAAAATGTCTCATCAAAAATGTTTTATTTATCTCATTGAGTTAAAAAGCATAAATTATCAATTAAATTAACTTTTTCAAACATTTGAAAGCATCTTCTTTGGTAACTTTATTGGGTTTTCAGTGGCAAATGGGGACAGGTAAGATAAATGGATCATAGAGGCTTTTTTTTTAAACCATGAATCATGCAAGCCAGAGAAATAGAAAGGCATTTATAACATTCAAGTCTTTCCTGTTAGCTCTAGTTATAGGTAAGGAACCATGCCTACTCTCCATGATGCAGAGGCATTTCTCTGCTTGTTACAAGTAGACATACTCATTTTGTTATGGAGCGCACCTGGACAAGATGACCTCAGAGCCGAATTAGAATCAAAAAGAAAATTTTATTACGAATTCGAATCTGGGCTCAAGCCTCCACTGACGCAGCAGTGAGAACAAGAGCCCCGATCCTTAGCATGGGGTTCCTTATATTAGGTTTATGGTGGGCTAACTTTGCATGGGACAGGTTGCAGTTCCTTATTGGCTAACCATATGGCCTGATTATGGCCTGACCTTTAAGCAAGAAAACAGGATGTCTGGGCGGAGAATTCCGGCCCTTGGTCAGAGGGGATTGCAGTCTACCTTGCTGGGGGAATTAAAAATTTTCCATTCCGCCATCTTGGATCTTACATCGCCGTCTTAAATACATAAGTTCTCATGACCCGTTACACATCGCCATCTTAAATACATAAGTTCTCATGACCCGTTACACATCGCCATCTTAAATACATAAGTTTTCATGACCCATTACAATTTGAGCTTTTGGGAAGAATAAGTCTGTTTTTAATGAGACTAATAAAATGGTAGGTTATTTATGTAGTATTATACTCATCACATTTCTGTAGTAGAGCACCAACCATTTTCTTCATCATCACCATTATCATCTTAGTGAACTTGATTCATTAACATCTGAGAAGGTGCACTCTGCCCTGCTCTCACACAATCCTGCCCTCTTTGCTATGGCTGATGATATTTGGGTGAATGTCAGATTCTTCAGGAACTGTGAAGTTGGCATTATAAAGACTGAGTCAGTTAGTTGAGTCATGAGCATGCAGAAGTTAGGTAGCAGGAATAATAAGGCAGATATATAGAGAAATGGATATGAGAGACCACGTGACTGAAAGAGAAAGAGAGAGAGAGAGAGAGACAACTTGCCTTTTGACTTTCTAGTTCCTGTGAAATCAAATACTTCTTGCAATGAGGTTTTATAAGAAAGCCCTGCATTCGTAAAATAAATCTAATTTTTTTCTAAAATAAATCTACTGCCAGTGGGCTTCTGCTCCTTTCAAACTACAATCTGTGAATAGGAATCATTTTAATTTGGTACACAACTGTTTATAAGAATATTTCCAAAGGCTTTCATATTTATTATCTTCCTTGTTCCCTATAACAATCCCATGTCAAAAAGGATGGGTAGGGAAGATAATTGCTTTGAAAGCTAAAGAAACTAAGGGCTCAAATGGGAAAGGGTCTTGCCATAAGTCACACAAGTCAGAGTCAGGCAAAAAAAAATGTCTTTTGACTCCTATGCCTAATGCTTGGCACTTACTAGGCACTCAACAATTATTTATGAGTTGATAGACATATCCAAAGGGGAATGGGTAATTCTAGTCATAAACAATGAAAAAGTAGCTGGTCTTTTAATAGACATGAATACTCTCAGAGAACCTAACAAAAGAAAGCCCTGAGCGTCTCCAGCAAATCTTCCCTTTTGGACCTCTTCACTTCAGAAAAGGCAGTATATTTGTCCTCTTGTGCTTCTACAACAGAGCGCAAATCAAATTTTGCATTTGAGAATGCTCATCCTATCTCACCACTCTGCATCTGGTTCCAGTGGAAGTGCAAATTATGTGACTCTGTTTAGTGATTTCTACCTCAACATTTAAAAAATAAAATTGCCCCTGGGGTGAAACTTTGAATGCTAACTCATCCAGAAACAACTTTCCCAGGTGAATTAGAATGCTCTGAAGGTCATCTTTTAGATCAGGAGTGCTGACAGGATGTAACTTTTAATGGAATATTTAGAGATGCAAATTGATGTATCCTTTTAACTTTAACTGTTAAGCAGTTGCTACCTCCTCAAGCAAGTCTGATAGGTCCTGGTGTTAAAGTATTACATGTTTCAGTGCCACTGTACTATTTTATTTTCTAAGTAATGAGTGATTTAATTTGTATTTTGAAAACAGATAATGAGATGTGTATACGGGGGGGCAGTTGTGAGAGATGGTTCTCAGTGCTATTTTATGATACATTAAGTAGTAGGCATTGAACAGAGCAGAAAAAAACATCCTGTTTTAAGAATATACGTTTCACTCAATATTTTATATGGTCTTTGAAGGTTTATATTGTCCATATAATAAAAGAAAACTAATCAGATAAATGAATATAAGGTTGTTATTTACCTATTATTTATAAACACAGTAGAATTGAAGATTGATACTAAGGAAAGAACCATTTTAGAAACATGAGTCATTGAGAAAATCTGGACTTTAAAACAGTGATTGTCAAGGAGGGTGTTATTAAAGGTTCTGAGGAATCCTGAAGTAAAGAAGCCTGTTTTATTTTATTTTTTAAAATTCCAATTGCTGTTTTAAAACTTTTTCGACCATGGATCCTCTTTCTTCATACAGCACCTATTAACATACCATTTCACTTTGTGGGACTCTGCGTTAGACTATGGCTTGCATGAGGAAGTAGGATGAGAGCTAAGACTAAAAATATAGATTGTAAACATATTATAAACAGTCTTAAATACTATGTTAAGAAGATTCAACTTCATTGTATAAGCAATTGGGTAATTTTCAGCTTTTCTACAAATAGCTTCTCCATTTGTCTCTATGCTCCCATGCATACATTTTTCAGTCCATCGTGAAGAGCTGTTAGACTGATTTTTCTAAAACAATTTCCACCATTTTCCTGCCCCCTTAAGAACCTAAATGGTGTTTTTTTAGGACTCTATTTCTTGGCATCTTTCCATGTTTAAACAGATTTTTTAATAAACTGTCTTGTATTGCTCCTGTGTATCTGTTATTCTATCAAAAAGTTTCTATTCATTTTTTCAAAATACTTCTATACAATGGTTTTCAACCTTGAGTGTACATTAGAATCATCTAGGAACATTCCAAATATCTCTGTGTCCAGGCTCCACCCTAACTGATTATATAAAAATCTCTAGGGGTGGGACTCAGGCATCATCTATGTTTAAAACTTCCCAGGTAATTCCAGTGTACAGCCACATTTGAGAACCAGTGCCCTGAAATTTGGCATGAAGCTGAGTCCATAGTATATAATCACTTTAAATTTGTTGAAGTCATGTTGATATCACATTGATCAATTTCCAGAGAACTTACATTTATTTATCAAGAGGAGTCTCTAACATTTTGTACAAAAATCGAAGCTGTAATTTTTGTGTTTGGAAAGAGAAAATAACTTTATTAATAAATATACCTACTTTTTAAAGCAAATCATAAGTATAACAAACTCCCAAGACCAAAAGACTATTGCAGTTTTTCCTGATAAACTAATTGCAAATATCTTTGTCAGTCAATTTGATTGATTAAAGCAAACATACATTGAAGTGCATTTCAAGAGGCCATTTTGTCTGAGGCCTTGCTGTTAAATCTCTTGTGAAATAATTTAAGATATAATCCCCAGAGAATTCTGAACTGCTTTTTTAAGGCAGTAAGTTATAGTAAATATGCCATCTTTACATACTATTGAAGAAATCAGATGAGCATTCAATTCTGACATTTATCAATAACAGCAAAGGTAATATGTTGCCTTTTCTCATTATCCAAGCTTGCCTTTTAGTGAAAAGAATGCTAGTTGGGCCATAGAAGAACAGAGGCTGGTTAGAAATATGATACTGGGAGAATGTGGAGAAAAAGAGTTAAACCCTAGAGTAAGTACAAGTCTCCTTAAAGAAGATTGAATCTAAACTCTCTTTGAATAGGCTTTCTATTTTTGTCTAGCTAAGCTACCTGATTTGACTATCCCATTTTTCAGCTTTGCCCATGTGGAGAACAGGAACAGAACCCATCTAACTTACAGGCATGAGAAGGGGCTTCAAGTAAATTGGTTCTTTATTTTAAAATTTTAATTTTCAATTAGAGTTGACATTCAATATCATTTTATATTAGTTTCAGGTATACGGCATAGGGGTTAGACCTTTATATAATTTATGAAGTAATTAGTCTGTTACCCATCTGGCACTACACATGATTATTACAATATCATTGACTATATTTCTTATGCTGTACTTTACATCCCTATGACTATTTTGTAACTACCAATCTGTACCTCTTAATCTCTTTATCTTTTTCACCCAGTCTCCCAACACCCCTCCCACCTAACAATCACCATTCTGTTCTCTGTATTTATAATTCTGTTTTCATTTTGTTTGTTTTGTTTTGTTCTTTAGATTCCACATATAGGTGAAATCATATGGCATTTGTCATTATCTGTTTGGCTTATTTCATTTATATAGTACCCTCTAGGACCATTGATATTACTGCAAATGGTAAGATTTCATTTTTTTATGAATGAGTAATATCTCAGTGTATATATATCACAACTTTTTTATCTGATCATCTACTGATGAGCACTTAGGTTGCTTCTGAATCTTGGCTATTAATAGCACAACAGTGAACATAGAAGTGCATATATCTCTTTGAATTAGTGTTTTGGATTTCCTTGGATAAAAACCAAGAAGTAGAATTTTGGGGACACAGGTAGTTCTATTTTTAAACTATTGAGGAAACTATATACTATTTTCCATAGTGGCTGTACCAATTTGCAATTTCACCAACAGTGCACAGGATTCTCTTTCCTCCATATTCTTGCCAGCATTTGTTATTTTTTTTTAATTTATTGAAGATAGCCATTCTGACAGGTATGAAGTGACATCTCATTGTGATTTTAATTCGCATTTCTCTGATGATTACTGATGCTAAGCATCTTTTTGTATGTCTATTGGCAATCTATATGTCCTCTTTGGAGAAATGCCTATTCAGGTCCTCTGCCCATTTTCTTTTATTTTAGTGGAATGATAATTTATTATTTTACTTTGTACTATGTACATGTATATGTTTGATAATCACTATTTTTTCTTAAAATTCTTGAGGTGACATTGATTAACAAAATCAAATAAGTTTCAAGTTTAAGTTTCAAGTTTACAATTCAACATGTCATATATATATACATATATACATATATATGTGTGTGTGTATATATATATGTTATATATATATTGTTATATATATGTTATATATATAATGTTATATATATAACATTATATATATATATATAACATATATATATATAATGTTATATATATAACATTATATATATAACATTATATATATATATATAACATTGTGTATTCACCATCCAAAGTTAGATTTCCTTCTGTCACCAAATATTTGACCCCTTTTACCCATATCCAACCCTCCTCTCCCTTTCCCTTTAGTACCACTAATCCACTGTCCATGTCCATGAGTCTTTGTTTGTTTGTAATGATTGTTCGTTTTGCTTTCAGTTTAATATTTCATATATTAGTAAAATCATATGACTTTCAACTTTTTCTGTTTGACATATTTCGCTTAGCATGATTATCTCAAGATTCATCCATTTTACTGCAAATAGCAGTATTTCATCTTTTCTTATGGGTGAGTAATATTCCATTGTATATATGTACCACCTCGTCTTTATTCAATCATCTATCGTAGGACACATCAGTTGCTTCCATGTCCTGGCCACTGTGAATAATGCTGTTATGAACATCGGGGTGCTCATGTATTTGTGGATAAATGTTTTCAGTTTTTTGGGGGGAGGGGTAAATACCCAGAAAAGTAATTGCTGGATCATATGGTAATTCAATTCTTAGTTTTTTGAGGAAACTCCATACTGTTTTCTATAGTGATTGTACAAATTTGCATTCCCACCAACAGTAAATGAGGATTTATTTCTCACAACTTCTCCAACACTTGTTATTACTTGTACTGTGGATAGCCATTCTAACAAATGTGAGATGGTATCTTGTAGTTTTGATTTGCATTTCCCTAATAGCTAGTGTAGTTGAGCATCTTTTCATAAGCCTTTGGCCATTTGTATGTCTTCTTGGGAAAAATGTCTGTTCAGGTACTCTACCTATTTTTAAATTGGATTTGTTGTTGTGTTGTTGTTGTTGTTGTTGAGTTGTGTGAGTTCTTTGTATATTTTGGATATTAGGCCAATATCAGAGGCTTTGTTTGCAAATATATTCTCCCATTTAGACAGTTCTCTCTTTTCTTTGTTGATGGTTTCTTTTGCTGTGCAGAAACTTTTAAATTTGATATTGTATATACTGTAAGAAGGTGATCTAGTTTCATTTTTTTGCATGTACCTCTACAATTTTCACACCACCATTCATTGAAGAGTCTATCTTTACTCCATTTTATATTCTTGCCTCCTCTGTCATGGATTAAATAACTATATGGGCATGAATTTATTTCTGGTCTCTCTATTCTGTTCCATTGATCTATATGTTTATTTTTATCCTAGTACCATGATGTTTTGATTACTTTTGCCTTGCAGTATAGTTTGATAATAAGTAGTAGGATACCTCCAACTTTGTTCTTCTTTCTTAAGAATGTCATGGCTATTCAATGTCTTTTATGATTTCATATAAATTATTGGATTATTTACTTTGAAAATGGCATTGGTATTTTGATAGGGATTGCATTGAATCTATAGAGTGCTTTGGGAAGTATGAACATTTTAATGGCATTGATTCTTCCTATCATGTGCATGGTATATGCTTTCATTTATTTGTATCTTCTTCAGTTCTCTCTTCAATGACATAATTTTCTGAGTACAGAGTTTTTACTTCCTTGGTTAAATTTATTCCTAGGTATTTTATTGTTTTAGATACAAATATAAATAGGATTATTTTCTTAAATTCTCCTTCTGATAGTTTATTATTGGTGCATAAAAATGCAACTGATTTCTGAGTATTAATTTTGTATTGTTACTTTACTGAATTCATTTACCAGTTCTAAAAGTTTTGTTTTTGGTGGAATCTTTAAGGTTCTTGTATATAGTATTACAATATCTTCAAATAATGACATTTTTTTTGTTTCTTATAAATTTGGGTGCCTTTTCTTTTTCTTTTTTTGTCTGCTTGCTGTGGCTAGGACTTCCAATATTATGTTGAATAAAAATGGTAAAAGTGGGCATCCTTGTCTCCTTCCTGATCTGAAGTAAAACATTTTTAGCTTTTCCATGTTGAGTATGATGTTAGCTGTGAGTTTTGCCATATGAGGCATTTATTTATTTATTTATTTATTTATTTATTTATTTATTTATTTATTTTTAATTAAGTTTATTGAGGTAACATTGGTTATTACAATTATAAAATTTTTAGGTATACATTATAATTTGACATCTGTATGTTGTATTTGGTGTTTACCACCCAAAGTCCAGTTTCTTTCAGCTACCATATATTTGATTTCCTTTACCCACTTCACCCTCCCCCTAAACCTTATATTTGACCCCCTTTACTACATCTACCTCCCCACTCCTCCTCCATCCCACTAGTAACTACTAGTCTATAGTCCTCTGGCAACTACTAGTCCATGAATCTGTGTTTGTTTGTCCTGTTCATTTGTTGCTTTTAGGTTTGTATTCCACATATAAGTGATATCATGTAATTTTCAACATGTTCTGTCTGGGTTATTTCGCTTAGCATGATTATCTCAAACTCCTTACATGTTGTCACAAATGGTAATATTTCATCTCTTCTTATGACTGAGTAATATTTCATTGTATATATGTATCACCAGATCTTTAGCCAGTCATCTATTGTTAAGACACTTTGGTTACTTCCATGTCTTGGCCACTGTGGATAACATTGCTATGAACATTGGTGTGCAAATATCTTTTTGGATATGGGTTTTTAGAACTTTATGGTAAATAGTCAGTAGAGGGATTGCTGGATTATATGGTACAAAAATTCTTATTTTTTTGAGGAAGCTCCATACTGTTTTCCATAGTGGCTGTACCAATTTGCAGTCTCAACAGAAGTGTATAAAATAGGTTCCTTTTTCTCCACATCCTCTCCAGCATTTGTCCTGTTGATTACAGTTATTCTAACATGTGTGGGATGGTATCTCATTGTGATTTTGATGTGCATTTCCCTAATAGCTAGCAATGTTGAGTATCTTTTCATATGTTTGTTGGCCATTTCTATGTCCTATAGGGAGAAGTGTCTGTTCAGGTCCTCTGCCCATTTCTGATTAGATCACTTGTTTTTTCTTTGTTGTTGTAATTGAATTGTATGAGTTCTTTGTATATTTTGGATATTAGGCTCTTATCGGAGGCATTGCTTGTAAATATATTTTCCAATTCAGATGGTTGTCTCTTTACCTTGTTGACTATTTTTTTTAGGTGAGCAGAAGCTTTTTAGTTTGATGTAGTCCCATTCATTTATTTTAGCTTTTACTTCCCTTGTTTTTGAGGTCTAATTCATAAAATCCTCTTTAAGTCCAAAGTCTTTGCATTTAGTTCCTATGTTTTCTTCTATGTATTTTATTGTTTCAGGTCTTATATTTAGGTCTTTAATCTATTGTGAGTTTATTTTGGTGTGTGGTGATAGACAACAGTCTAGTTTCATTCTTTTTCAAGTGGCTTTCTAGTTTTCACAGCACTGTTTACTGAACAAGCTTTCCTTTCTCAACTGTATGTTTTTGGATCATTTGTCAAAAATTACTTGCGCTTATAAATATGGATTTACTTCTGGACTCTCGATTCTTTTCCACTGGTTCATTTCACTGCCAATACCATGCCATTTTGATTACTGTAGCTTTGTAGTATAATTTGAAGTGAGGCAGAGTGACACCTCCAGCCTTGTTCTTTTTTCTCAGTATACCTTTGGCACTTGACATTATTTTGTTCTTCCAGAAAAATCTGAAGATTTTCTGTTCCATTTTTTTAAATGCCGATGAGATATTGATGGAGATTGCATTAAATCTGTATAATGCTACATTAATATGGTCATTTTAACTATGGTGATTCTTCCAATCTAAGAACATGAAATATCTTTCCATTTCTTTGTATGTTCTTCGATTTCCATCAATACGTTCTTATAGTTTTCATTATATAGGTACTTCATTTGTTTCTTTAAATTTATTCCTAGGTATTTTGTTTTGCAATTGCAAAAGAAATTATTTTTTCCACTTCTTTTTATGACAATTCATTATTAGAATATAGAAAAGCTAAGAATTTTTTAATGTTGATTTTGTATCCAGAGACCTTACTGTATTTGCTTATTGTTTCTAGTAGTGTTCTTGTGGAGTTTTTAGAATTTTCTATACAGAGAATCATGTCATCCACGAATAGTGACAGTTTGACTTCTTTGTTTCCTATATTGATGCCTTTTATGTCTTTCTCTTGCCTGATTAGACTTGCTTAGACCTCCAAAGTTATATTGAATAACACTGGCGATAGTGGACAGCCTTGCCTTGTTCCTGATCTTAGAGGGAAGGTTTTTAGTATTTCACCATTAAGTATAATGTTGACTGAGGATTTGTCATATATGGCCTTTATTATGTTAAGGTACTTTTCTTCTATACCAATTTTGATAAGTGTCTTGATCATAAATGTATCTTGTAGAAGGCTTTCTTTGCATCTATTGATATGATCATATGATTCTTATTTTTTACTTTATTTATGTGGTGTATCACATTAATTGATTTGCATATGTTAAACCATCCTTGTGCCTCTGGGATGAAGCCCACCTGATTGTGGTGTATAATCTTTTTAATATGTTGCTGTATTCAGTTTACTAGTATCTTATTTGGGATTTTTACATCTGTGTTCTTGAGATATATTGGTCTGTAGTTTCCATTTTGTTTTGTGTGTTATCTTTACCAGGTTTTCGTAGCAGAGTAATATTGGCCTCATAAATGAGTAGGGACATATTGGGTCTTCTTTGATTTTTTTTGGAAGATTTTGGGAGAATAAGTATTAAATCTTTGAATGTTTGGTAAAATTCATTGGTGAAGTCATTTGGTCCTGGACTTATACTTTTTGCTAGGGTTTTGATGATTGTTTGAATTTCCATATTACTGATCTGTCTATTTAGGTTTTCCAGTTCTTCTTTATTTAGTCTAGGAAAATTGTACTTTTGTAAGTACTGGTCCATTTCTTCTAGGTTATTAAATTTGGTGTTATATACTTTTTCATAGTATTATATGATCCTTTGTATTTCAGCATTGTCTGTCATTATTTCCCCTCTTTCATCCCTGATTTTGTTTATGTTCTCTCTTTCTTTTTTTTAGTGAGTGTAACCAGGGATTTTTTAAATAAAATTTGTCGATTTTATTATTATTTTTTAAGAACCAGATCTTTGTTGCATTTTTTTCTATTTTTTTCATGTTTTAAAAAAAATTCTGCTCTAATTTTGATTATTTCTTTCCTTCTGCTAACTTTAGGCTTCATTTGTTCTTTCTTTTCTAGATTTTTAAGATGAAATGTTAGGTTGTTTATTTGTACTCATTCTTGTTTTTGTAATGATATGAACTTTCCTCTTATGACTGCATTTGCCATGTCTCAAAATTTTTATAATCATCATTTGTTTCTACGTATCTTTGATCTCTCTTTTTATTTCTTTCTTGACACAGTATTTCTTCAATAGCATGTTGTTTAATTTCCACGTATTTGTGGTTATTCCTGATCTTTCTGCAATTGATTTCTAGTTTCAAAACACTGTGATCAGAGAATATGGTTGGTATGATTTCAACCCTCTTATAATTGTTGAGGCTATCTCTTTGTCTCATTATGTGGTCAGTTCTTGAGAATGTTCCATGTGCACTAGAGAAGACTGTATAAGTAAATGTTTTGGGATAGAAGGCTCTGTAAATGTCAACTATGTCCAGTTGGTCTAATGTGTCAATTAAGGATGCTATTCCCTTATTGATTTTCTGTTTGAATGATTTGTCCATATCTAACAGTGGGGTATTTAGGTCCCCTGCTATAATACTGTTTTGGTCTGATATTAGTACTGCTACTCCCATTTTTTTCTGAATGCCATTTACTTGAAATTTCATTTTCCACCCTTTCACTTTGAGCCTATATTTGTCTTTGGAGCTGAGATGTTTCTCCTGGAGGCAGGATATGGTTGGGTTTTGTTTCTTAATCTATTCTGCAACTTGGTGCCTTTATATTTTTGAGTTCAGATCATTTACATTTAGGATGATTATGTAGTATGAGGTCTTCTTATAGCCATTTTATCTTTTGCTTTCTGGTAGCTTGGTGTTTCCATTGCTTCTTTATCCTTGTGTTTTTATTTTCTTTATTTTGGTTGGCTTTTTTGGGTTTCTCTACTGGTTCTTCTTATTTCATGTTATATTCTTGGGTTCTGAATCTTTAGTGTGTAGTTACCATTACAAATATATAATATATATTCCTCCATTTTCTTCTGTGTGTGACTTATTACCATTCTACTTTGCAAATTTGGATCCTTTAATCCTCTTCTTTTTGTCATTGATTTCTCAATTTGTCCCTATATATGCTGAATTTTATTAATATATTGCTATAGCAAATCTCTTTTTATTAAGATTACAATGCCTTGTTCTCTGTAAGGTTTGCACTAATCTGCTTCTATTTGCCTCGTAGTCACTTTACTCCTAATTATGTGTATTTTTTTGTTGTTTATTTTAGGTAAGGTGACCCCTTTAGTATTTCCTGTAGTGCAGACTTTGTTGTAGAGAATTCCCTCAGTTTTTGTATATCTGGAATGGTCTTTATTTCTCCTTCATTTCTAAAGGAGAGCTTAGCTGGATACATTATTCTATCTAGGCTGGTAGTTCCTTTAATTTAATAGTTTAAATATTTGATTCTATTCCTTTCTGGCTTGTAAGGTTTGCACTAAGAAATCTGATGATAATCTAATGAGATTTCCTGCCCCGGGAATTCTATATATGTTGTTAATTTTTGATAAATTTCAGACAATATGTCTTGGTGAGGGCATCTTAGAGTTGAGATAATGAGGTGTTTTGTTGACTTCTTGAATTCCAAGCTCCAGCTCATTCCTTATTTTGGAAAATCTCATCAACTATTTATCTGAAAAAGCTTTTTAGTCCCTGATCCTTTTCCTTGCCTTCAATAAGGCCCATTATTCTTATGTTTTCTCTCCTGATGGTATCAGCTATTTCTTGTATTTCTCTTTCATTATTTTTAATTCTTTGTTTTTTTCCTCTTCATCCTGATATATTTCTAGATTTATGTCTTCGATATCACTGATCTTTTCTTCCATTTGGTTCACTCTATTTCCTAAGATTGTTGTTTCATTTTTCAACTCTTGAAGTGTTTTTATTTTTTTAATCTTTAGAAGGTCTATTCAGTTCTTTTTGAGGATTTTAATCTCCTTGCTAAAGAATTCACTCTGCTCATCTGGTTGTTTTTTCAATTCCTGAAATTGATGTGATGCGTTTCATAATTCAGTGAGTTTTTTTCAGAAGTACCTTCCTGAAATCTCTGTTATTTAAGTTGCATATTTTTATGCCTTTAAACTTATTTTCTATAAATTTTTCTCTGTCTTTCTGAGATGCCTTGTCACTTTGGTTATTACTGGTGTTTAGTGGGCTATTTCTCTGTCTGGGCATTAAGGGAAGTATATTCTGCTCTTTTCCAGAAATAATATTTATTATATAAAGTTCTCTCTTTAGCCTGTTGCAAAGAAGGTGTTTTTCTTTTGGTTTTCTAGTAGGAGGCATGTAAGTCTCTTGAATCCCTGCTTTATATAAATCTTCAATAGTACCTTTTTAATTTTCTCATAGAAATTTTATCTCGCTTGCTATCCTCAGTTTCAGTCCCTATCAGTGTCAGTGACAGTCTCAGCTGTGTTTACTAAGATTCTTCTGGGGTTCTGTGGTGATTGGTCTCAGAGGGCATGGAGGTAGGAGCCATTTGCATTGGGAGTTGGGGGCTGTGGTTTTGCAGCTGCTGCTGGTAAAAATGAACTGTTGTTTATCTGCAGTCCAGTCTCTCTTCTCTGCTCTCTGCCCCGATGACTGGGTCCTGCTACCAGCTGCATAGAACTTATAGCCCTCCAAGTCAGAGCTGTTCAGGGAAGTCACCAAACCTTCTCCTCTTCCACTCCTCCTGCAAGAAGCTCCAGGGGCTGTGAGAGGCAGGTTCTTTATTTTTTCTCAGTCCACTGCCTGACACCCAGGGTTCTGACCTGTTGTAGCTCTTATGTGCAGATCTCACACTCAGATAAGAAAGTATGCAGTTTGAGTGGGTTTTTTTTGAGTTTTAGATGTTCAGCTTATTGTTGTTTCAAGGGGAGAAATCTGGGGATGTGTCTCACTCTGCCATGTTTTTCTAAAGTGCACTGATTGTTATGTAATTTAATTGTAATTATAATGCACTCATAGGAGGAAGGGAGCACCTCTACTCCACCTTAACTTAGGGTCAATCCCACCCTCTCGTCTATCTACTCCACCATCTTGACTGAAACCCATCAAATAAATTGGTTATTGATAAATTTTTCTTTTCTTCCCAAGAGTGTCTTAACTCTTATCTTTTATATCACCCATTTTTCCTTGTTTCTCACTCAGAAAAATAATCTTGCCATTTTCCAGCTGATTATACTTAAAACTGTACAACCTAGGCATTATTTTGGCCATTTCTCTGTCACTCACTTTCTATTCCTTAAATTCCTTAAAATAAAACCACAGTTCCTACAATTCCTATAGTTCAATGAAACTCAAATTTCAACATACACCACCTGAAATTCTCATTAAAGCACAAAATGCTGGACCCAAGTTTCAGAGATTCTGATTCAGTAGGTCTAAGATGTGGACCACACTTTGATTTTGAGCAGAGTCTCTGATCTAGTACAGAGGCTATTCTCAGCCTTATCTGCACAATAGAATCATTTAGAAAGTTTTTTTGTGTATACTTATGTAAGTTCTTTTCTCCAAAGATTCTGATTTTTTTTTTGTGTGTGTATATTGAGATCCAGATATAGATATGATTTTTTTTAAAGTTGAGGCAACCCTTGGTTGACCTCACAGATTGCAGGGACCTTGTCAACTTACAATCCCTTATTTTTTATTTTTCATGCCTATAGCACCTGGACTACCTAGGTGGTCTCCCATCCAAGTACTAACCAGGACCGATTCTGCTTAGCTTCTGAGATTAGATGGGATTGGGATTGTTCAGGGTGGCATGTCCATAGACTAGATATGATTTTTTAAAAATTTCTAATGTGTAGTCAGAGCTGAAAATCACTGCTGTAAATATTGTCTCACGAATATATTTTGATTCCTTTTTATTCTTTTATGCCCATCATCTTTAAATATTTTTCCACTAACTACAGAATATAAGACATACTCCTTAGCATTTCTTACAAGGTCATTTACAATTTCATTACATTCATTCACCCATTCAAAAAAATCTGTTGATGATGATGGTTGCAAAACAACATGAATAGACATAATGTCCCTGAAATTTCCAATTAAATATTATTACAATAATAAGTGCTATTTATTACCACAATTAAAAAATAATTTGATCACCTTTTAAGCATCAGGTACTTCCACAAATCATCAAACTTCTTGCTTTTTCCTAAAAATACCAGACAAATCATGTCTTAACTGTATGAAATGTTCTCTCATCTCTGACTGGCAAACTCCCTTTTGACATTAACTATACAGTAAATGTCCCTTCCTACATAAAGCCTTCTCAAAGTGCCAACTTCAAAGAAAATTATCATATTAAGATTATAATTAAAAGTGTATTGACTTCTGGGCAAGACAGTAGGGTTGAGAAATGATGGACTTGTCTTCCTTCATGACCACACCAAAATTATAACTAAACTACAAAACAACCATCATTAAGAATCGCCTGAAGTCTAGCTGAACAGAAATCCTATAACTAAGAACATAGATAAAAAAAGATAACGTCAAGACTGGTAAGAGGGGCAGAAATGCAGAACAGGCTATGTTCCCCATGCATGTGTAGTGGTTAAAAATTTGGGGATAACTATTTACACTGTTATTTAATATAACATTGGAGGTCCTAGCAAGTGCAGTCAGATAAGAGAAAGATACAAAAGGCATCCAAATAGGAAATGAAGAAGTCAAACTATCACATGCGGATGTCATGATTTTCTATATAGAAAACCCTAAAGACTCCACAAGAACACTACAAACAATAAGCAAATACAGTAAATTTTTGGATACAAAATCAATGTTCAAAAATCCATAGATAGTGTTCCTGTACTCTAATAATTAAGTGACAAAAAAGTAGAAAAAATAATTATTTTTTTGCAATTGAAACATAAGGAAGAAGATATCTCAGAATAAATTTGAAAAAACACGTGAAGGACCTATATATATATAATGAAAATTATAAGACCCTATGAAAAGAAAGCAAAGATAACACAAAGAAATGGAAAGATATTTCATGTTCTTGGATTGGAAGAATCAACATAGTTAAAATGACCGTATTATCTAAAGTATTATACAGATTTAATACAATCTCCATCAAAATCTCATTGGCATTTTTTAAATAAATAAAAAATAATAATCAAATTTGTATGGAAGCGCAAAAGACTCCAAATTCCCAAAGCCATTCTGAGAATAAAGAATGAGACTGGAGGCATCACTCTGCTTGACTCCAAATTATACTACAGAGCCACAGTAATCAAAACAGCATGGTTTTGGAAGCAAAACAGACACATGGACCAGTGGAACAGAATTGAGAGTCCAGAAGTAAACCCATATATATATAGCAAATAATTTTTGACAAAAATGTCAAAAACATGCAGTGGAGAAAGGAACGCCTCTTCAATAAATGGTGCTGGGAAAACTAGAAAGCCACGTGAAAAAGAATAAAACTAGACTGTTGTTTATCACCACACATCAAAATTAATTCAAAATGGATTAAGGACCTAAATATAAGACCTGAAACAATAAAATGCATAGAAGAACACATAGGAACTAAATACAAGAACCTTATACTTAAAGAGGACTTTATGTATTTGACATCAATGGCAAGGGAAGCAAAAGCTAAAATAAATGAATGAGACTACATTAAACTAAAAAGCTTCTGCTCAGCTAAAGAAATCATCAACAAGGTAAAGAGACAACCATCCAAATGGGAAAAGTATATTTATGAGCAATACCTTTTGATATGGGCCTAATATCCAAAATATACAAACAATTTACACAACTCAATAACAACAAAATTGATCCAATCAAAAAATGGGCAGAGGACCTGAACAGACACTTCTCCCTAGAGGACATACAAAAGACCAACAAATATTAGAAAAGATGCTCAACATCGTTAGCTATTAGGGAAATGCACAGCAAAACCACAATGAGATATCACCTCACACCTGTTAGAATAGCTATAATCAGCAGGACAAGTAATAAATGTTGGAGAGGATTCAGAAAAAAACGAATTCTCATACATTGCTGGTGGGATGGCAAATTGGTACAGCCACTATGGAAAACAGTATGGAAGTTCCTCAGAAAAATAAGAATTGATGTACCATATTATCCAACAATCTTTCTACTGGGTATTTACCCCAAAGACTTGAAAACCCATACCCGAAATGATATTTGCACACCAATGTTCATAGCAGCATTTTTCACAGTGGTCAGGACATGGAAGCAACCAAAGTGTCCTACAATAGTTGATTGACTAAAGAAACTGTAGTACATATATACAATGGAATATTAGCCATAAGAAGAGAGAAAATACTGCCATTTGTGACAACATGGATGGACTTCAAGATAATCATGCTAAACAAAATAAGGCAAAGAGAACAAGTCGAAAATCACATGATATCACTTACATGTGGGATATAAACCTAAAAGCAACAAATGAACAGGACAAACAAACAGAGACTAATGGAAATGGACTATAGACTAGTGGTTACCAGAAGTTAGGGGGTGGTTGAGGAGGGGGAAAGTGGATGGGATAAAATGGGTCATATATTGGGGGGTAGGGTGAGGGTGAAGTGGATAAAAAGGATCAAATATATGGTAGCTGAAGGAAACTTGTGTGGTAAACACAATAGAATATACAGACATCAAATTATAATGTACCTCTGAAAATTATATCATTGTATTAACCAATGTTATAGCAATAAACTTAATTTAAAATAATTAGGGGCTATATCAGCTGCAGAGATCTCCCCCTGAGGAGCAAGAGGTTCCAGCCACACACCAAGCTTCCCAGTCCAGAGTTGCTGTGCTGGGACAAGAGTCCCCAAGCTTCTGATTGTTAAACCCAGTGGAGACTGTGGCTGAGTGTGATGGAGGGTGGCTGGAGTCCCACGTGTTACAATTAAAGGACTCATGAACTAACTTACTATTAATAGACTTATGTACTCTGAGTTCCAGTGCTGGGGCAGCAGCTTACAAAGCACCAGGGACATATGGGGAGGAACTGAATTTTCTGGCTTCAGAATATTGTCTGAAATGATTACTTTCTCCAAGACAAAAGTGCTGGCAGAATCCATTGTTCTTATGTTGAGCCCTCCTCCATATTAGCATGTATACACAGGTGCCCTCCTTATCTGAGTCTTCATCAGTCCAGCTAGCACAGTTCACCCAGCACAGGTGATTCCCTGATATCCCACCCCGCCCTATATTTGTAGGCCCACCTAAGCCACTGACAGTGGCTTTTTTGTACAAATGTCCCGTCTTGGTTGATGTTGCAGACTTTCCTAAAATTTCTCAAAAGTTTACAATTTCCAAAGAAGTAGTATCTAAACTTAGTGAGCCCCATACCCCTTACTAAGCAGCCTGAAGCCTGGCAATAGTAGCAGGCAGCCTTGCTTCATACTTTAGATTATCTCAGGCACCTCCAAATAAAGCATATGTAAAAGAAATCTGAAGATTGCTTGTGAATTATAACAGCTACCCCCAGGCTGGACTTGTCCTGTGGTAGCACCAATCCTAGGAGGACCAGGAGTCTGGCACATCCAGTGGCCAGTTTCAGACCATGCCAGAGCAGACCACAGCCACAGGTAACACATCAAAAGAGCAGACTGGGAAGGCGACACAGTCATACTAAAGTGAATCCTGCTCTATAAGGTCAACCCCTGCACAATAGCTTCTTCACTATATTCAATGGCAAGTCCTCACACCCAATTTACCTGTGAGGATCAGTTCTACCCATTAACTTACAAACAACAACCAAGATTCACCTACAACAAGAAGGCAAAAACAACCCACACAAATGACACACCTACAGCATCTGGATCAGGTGATAAATGAGACAGTGCCACTAGCAACCATAGGACACCTACTATATATAAAGTTACTCTACCAAGACTGGAATACATAGTAGCTCTAGCTAATACATAGAAACAAATGGAGGAGTCAGCCAAAAAGGGCAGACAAAGAAACATGTTGCATATGAAAGAACAGAACAAAGCTCCAGAAAAAGAACTAAACAAAATATAGACAAGCAATCTACCAAATGCAGAATTCAAAATACTTATTATAATAATTCTCAACGATCTCAGTGAGAACATCAACAAAGAGATAGGAAACATAAAAATAGACAGATAAAACATAAAAAGAACCAGTCAGAAATTAAGACAATAACTAAAATAAAGACTACATTAGAGAGGATCAACAGAAAATGAGATAAAGCAAAGGTTTGACTTAGTAATGTAGAAGATAAGTTAGCAGAAAGCCAATCAGAACATCAACAAGAAAAAAGTATCCAAAAAATTAGAATAGTTTAAGAGACTTCTGGGATTACATCAAGCATAGCAATATTTGAATCAGTGGGGTGCCAGAAGGAGAAGAGAGAGCAAGGAATTGAAAATCTATTTGAAGAAATAATAACAGAAAATTTCCTGAACCTGGTGAAAAGAATAGACATCAAAGCCCAGGAAGCCCAGAAAGTCCCAAACAAGATGAACCTGAAGAGACCCACACTAAGACAAATAATCACAATGTCAAAGGTTGATGGTAAAGAGAGAGCCTTAAAAGCACCAAGAAGAACAAAGAAGATAAAAAGTATGAGTAATAAAATGGCAATAACTAAATATCTATTAACAATTACTTTAAATGTAAATGTATTAAAAACTTCAGTCTAAAGACATGGAGAGGCTGAATAGATGAGAAAAGAAGACCCTTACATATGATGCTTACAAGAGACACAATTCAGATCAAAAGACACACAGAGACTGAAAAGTAAAAGAATAGAAAAATATGTTGTATGAAAATAGAATTAGACCAACAAAAAAACTGAGGTAGAAATACTTATACTAAAAAAATAGACTTTAAAACAAAGAGGTAGAAATACTTATACCAAAAAAAAGACTTTATAACAAGAAACAAAGAAGGACTTAGTAATGCAATCTTCGGGTATTTATCTGAAGAAATCCAAAACACTACTTAAAAGGTACATGTGCATCCTTATTTACAATTGTCAAGATATAGAAGCTACCAGGTTTTCTGTTAATGAATGCAGGGAAAAGAAAGGATTGTTACATATATAAAAAGATTATTACTCAGCTATTAAAATGAATGAAATATTGCCATTGCAATAACATGAGTGTACCTACAGGTATTGTGCTGAGTAGAGTAAGTCAGACAGAAGAAGACAAATGCCAAATGATTTCACTTATATGTGGAACCCATATAACACAATAAAGGAAAAAAGATAAAATTATGAATAATAAAATGGCAATAGCTACATATCTATCAACAATTACTTTAAGTGTAAGTGGATTAAATATTCCAATCAAGAAAACATGGGGTAGCTGAATAGATAAGAAAACAAGACTCATACATGTGCAATTTACAAGAGACCCACTTCAGATCAAATGACACAGATAGAATGAAAATAAAAGAATGGAAAAAGATATTCCACGAAAATGGAAATGAAAGAAAAGCTGTGATAGCAATACTTTTATCAGACAAAATAGACTTTAAAACAAAGGCTATAATAAGCAAAGAGGAAAATTACATAATGAGAAAGGGATCAATACAATGAGAGGACATAACCCTAGTAAACATATATGATTTCAACATAAGAGCACCTACATATATAAAACAATTATTGACTGATATAAAGGGAGAAGTCAACAGTAACTCACAGCAGAAGACTTTAACATTCCATTGGAACCAAAGGACAGATCTTCCAGACAGAAAATCAACAAGGAAATGACAGACTTAAATGACACAGTAGACCAAATGGATTTAATTGATATTTACAGAGCATTTCACCCTAAAGCAGCAGAATACACATTTTTGTCAAGAGCACATGGATACACTTTTCAGGATAGACCACATGATAGGACAATAAACAAGTCTCAATAAATGTAAGAAGATGAAATCATATCAAATGGCTTCTCCAATCAAACTGGTATGAAACTAGAAATCAACTACAGAAAAATACTGAAAAATACACAAACACA
This sequence comes from Macroglossus sobrinus, assembly GCA_004027375.1. Classification (NCBI taxonomy): domain Eukaryota; kingdom Metazoa; phylum Chordata; class Mammalia; order Chiroptera; family Pteropodidae; genus Macroglossus; species Macroglossus sobrinus. The sequence goes on from PVKZ01004079.1 coordinate 75,551, forward strand.
TGGAAGCTAAATAACATACTACTAAACAACTTGCTACTAAGTCTTGATATTAACACTGACATCAAAGAAGAAATTAAAAAATATCAAGAGACAAATGAAAATGAAAACACAATGATCCATGGGATCTATGGAACACAGCAAAAGCAGTCCTATGTAAAATATTCATAACAATATAGGCCTATTTCAAGAGATAAAAAAAATCTTAAGTAAATAATCTAAACTCATACTTAAAAGAATTACAAAAAGAGCAACAAACTAAAACCAAAGTGAATACAAGGAAGAGATTACTAAAGACTGGTGTGGAAGAAAACAAAATAGAGTCTAGAAAAACAATACAAAATATCAATAAAACCAAGAACTGGTTTTTCTCATCAAAAAAAGAGAAGATCCCCATAAATAAAATCAGAATTGAAAGAGAACTACAGACTCCATAGAAATATAAATGATTATAAGAAATTGGACAATGTGGAAGAAATGGATAGATTCCTAGAAATATACAAACTTCCAAGACTGAGTCAAGAAAAAACAGAAAATCTAAACAGACAGATTACCACCAACAAAATCAAATTAGTAATAAAAAGTCCAAAAAACAAGTTTGGATAGGATAGCTCCATAGTTAAATTTTACCAAACATTCAAAGAAAGATTAACTCTTATTCCTCTCAAATTAGTCCATAAATTTCAAGGGAAGTAAGGCTTTCTAACTCTTTTTAAGAGGAAACCATTATCCTGATTTCAAAACTAGGCAAAGTTAGGAGACTGACATCAGAAATATGGCAGAGCGAGAAATGTCCCTAGATCTCTCCCCTTGAAACAAAAATAAGATGAATATCTAAAACTCAACAGAAAATACCCAACCTGCACACAAGCATGTCTGAGAGTGGGATCTGCATGTAAGAGCTACCACAAGTCAGAATCTTGGGAGTCAAGCAGTAGACTGGGAGAAACAAAGAAGCTGCCTCTTGTAGCTGGAACTCCTGTTGGAGGAAGGGGAAGGGGGAGGGGAGAAGTTGTGCTAAGTTCCCTAAGTACTCCTGCCTGGGAGAGTGGTGAGCTCCACGCAGCTGAAGGCAGTGCCCAGGGATCAGGGCAGAAAGCAGAAAAGTAGGGACAGCAGAAAAGCAGGAAAGGCAAAGAAGAGGGAATGGCAAAGAAGCAACAATTAATTATTACTGGTGGCAGTTGCAAAACATGAGGTTGAGCGAGAGCCCACAACACCCAACACAGTGGGCCTCATCCCCATATCTTCCAAGATCAAACACCATGTAGCACCAGGAAAATCTGAGCAAAATTTATGAAAACTGTCACTAACACAGAGACTGAGACTGCAGGTGGCAAGCATGATTAAACATCTATAAGAAAAAACAGACATTATTAAGACTTTATAAAAAGCAGGAATCCAAGAGGCTTAGACCACCTACTGGAAAACAGAAGAAAAATGCCATCTTAGCAACAGGCTAAAGAGAAACCTTTATACAACAAATCTACTTTCTGGAAAGAAAAAAAAAGCAGAATACACTTCCATTAATGCCCAAACAGAGAAATAATCCATTAAACACCACAAACAACAAGGTAACGAGGCATCTCAGAAAAAAAAAGATAAAAATCTCCAAAAAATAGCTTAAAGACATAGAAATATGCAACTTAAATGACAGAGAATTCAAGATGGTACTTCTGAAAAGTTCACTGAGATCCAAAAAAATTCACAGCAACAATATCAGTAATTGAAAAAAACAACTGGATCAGCAAAATAAGTTAATTAGCAAGAAGATTGAAATCCTCAAAAAGAACCAAAGAGAACTTCTGGAGATGAAGAACTCAATGAAAGAGTTGAAAAAATAAAATAGCAAACTTGGGAAAAGAGAGTTGACCAAGTGGAGGAAAGGATCAGTGATACTGAAGGCAGACATCTAGCAACAGATCGGAAGGAAGAAGAGAGAAACCAAGGAATAAAGAAATAGTGAAAGAGAAATACAAAAGCTAACTAATAACATCAGGAGAGGAAACAAGAATAATGGGCATTTTTGAAGAGAAGGAAAAGAAGCAGGAATTAGAAAGCATTTTCAGAAAAATTTAAAAAATGAACTGTAGCTTGGATATCAAGAAGTCAATAGAAAACCCAATTATTTCAACCCCAAAAGTCCTTCTCCAAGACACACTGCATTAAAATTATCAAAAATTAATGACAAAGAATTCTCAGGGCAGCCAAGAAAAAGAAGATAGTAACTTATAAAGGAAAACCCAATAAATTATTGTCAGACCTCTCAACACAAACCATATAAGCCAGAAGGGAGTGGAATCAAATATTCAAAATATTAAGTGGAAGGAATTATCAACCAAGAATAATAGATTCAGCAAAACTCTCCTTTAGATATTAAGGAGGAATAAAGATCATTCTAGACTTAGAAAAATTGAGGGAATTCTTCACTATGAAGCCTACATCACAGGAAATACTAAAAGGGGTTGGCTCACCTAGAATGAAATGACAACAACAACAAAAAATAAAGATATAACTATGAGTAAGGCAACTAGTAGGCAGATAGAAGTGGAAGAGTGCAACCTTTAGTAAGAATGGGCATTATAAGGTTAAACAGCAAGAAGAGATTTGCTACTGCAAGATAATAATGAACATTCAGTATACATAAGGACAAATTGAGAAAACAATAACAGAAAAGGGGAGGGTTTAAAGATACATATTTGCAAAAGGGAATGAGCTAAGGCACACATGAAAGAAAATGGACTAGTGTGTGTGTGTGTGTGTGTGTGTGTGTGTGTGTGTGTATAAATACCCTCTACAAAATTGTAGTGGTAACACACACCAAAGATTCTGAACACAAAACAAGAAAGACCAGAGGGAAAATTCACAAAATCTAACCAAAATAAAAATAAAATAAACACACAAGGACGAGGAAGCAATGGAAACACCAAGCTACAAGAAAGCAAAAGATAAAATGACTATAGGAAAACCTCTTTTTCAATAATCACCCTAAATGTAAATGGACTGAACACACCAATAAAAAAGTGCATAATTTCAGTTTGGAACAAAAAACAAAACCCAACCATATGCTGCCTTCAGGAGATATATCCAGCTCCAAAGACAAATACAGACTCGAAGTGAAAGGGTGGAAAATGATATTTCAAACAAGTGGCTTTCAGAGAAAAGCAAGATTAGTGGTACTAATATCGGTTGAAATAAAAGTGGTAAAGGAAGATACTGAGGTACACTCCATAATGATAAAGGGAATCATGCACCAAGAAGATATAACACTTATTAACATCTATGGTCCCAAAATACGTAAAGAAATTGCTAACAGAACTAGAGGGAGAAACAGATCAAAACACTATCATAATAGGGGATGTAAATACTTCACTATCAGATATGGACAGATCATCCAAGCAGAAAATCAATATGGAAAAATATCCTTAAGTGACACATTAGACTAACTGGACATAATTGACATTTACAGAGCCATTTATCCCCAAACAGCTGCTTATACATTCTTTTCTAGAGAACAAGGAACATTCTCAAGGATTGAGCACATACTGGAACACAGAGATAACCTCAACAAATATAAGAGGGTTGAAATCATACCAACTATATTCTCTGATCATATGCTTTAAAACTGGAGATCAACAGTAAAAAAAAGGTAAAAACCATAGGTTCATGGAGATTAAATAACATTTTATTGAAGAATAACTGGGTTGGAGAAGTAATAAAAAGAGAGATCAAAAGATACATAGAAACAAGTGATAATGGTAGTACAACATATCAAAACTTCTGGGAGACACACAGCAAAAGCAATCATAAGAGGAAAGTTCATATCATTACAGGTCTATCTCCAAAATCAAGAATGAGCCCAAATAAACAACTTAATGCTACATTGTAAAAAAAAACAAAAAACAAAATAAAACAAAACAAAACAAAACCTAGGAAAGAAAGAACAAATGAAGTCTAAAATCAGCAGAAGCAAAGAAATAATCCAAATTAGAGCAGAACTAAATGAAGTTGAAAACAAAACAAAACAAAACAAAAAACAATAGAAAAAATATATGCAACAAAGCTGGTTCTTTGAAAAGGTGAATAAAATTGACAAACCCCTGGCTAGACTCACTAAAGAGAAAAGAGAAAGGATACAAATAAACAAATCAAGGATGAAAGAGGAGAAATGCTAACAAACACCGCAGAAATACCAAAGATCATACATGAATACTATGAAAAAGTATATAACATCAAATTTAATAACCTAGAAGAAATACACTAGTACTTAGAAAGATACAGCCTTCCTAAACTGAATTGAGAAGAACTGGAAGATCTAAAAGAACTGATCAGCAGTATGGAAATTGAAATGATCATAAAATCCATCAAAAAGTAAAAGTCCATGAACAAATAGTTTCACCAGTTTATTCTACCAAACATTCAAATAAGATATAATACCTAGTCTCCTCAAACTCTTCCAAAAAGTCATAGAGAAAGAAATAGTTTACAACTCATTTTATGAGGCCAATATTACCCTGTTACGAAAACCTCCTAAAAATAACACTATAGACCAATCTCTCTCATGAACACAGCTGCAAAAATCCTAAATCAGATACTAGCTAACTAAATACAGAAACATATTAAAAAGATTATACACCATGATCAAGTGGGCTTCATCCCAGAGGCACAGGAATGGTTCAACAAATGCAAATTGATAATTATGATACACCACATAAAAAAATTAAAAAAGAAGAATCATAGGATCATATCGATAGATGCAGAAAAAGCCTTTGACAAGTTACAGCATCCATTTATAATCAAAAACACTTAACAAAGTCAGTATAGAAGGAAAGTACCTTATCATAATAAAAATTGTATATATGACAACCCCCATTCAACATTATACTTAATGGTGAAACTTAAAAATATTTCCTCTAAGATCAGGAACAAGACAAGGCTGTTCACTAGTGCCACTGTTATTCAATATAACATTGGTGGTCCCTATGAATAAAATAGGGCAAGAGAAAGATATGAAAGGCATCCAAATAGGAAATGAAGTCAAACTGTCACTATTTGTGGATAGAGTTTTCTATATAGAAAACTCTAAAGACTCCACAAGAACACTACTAGAAACAGTAAACAAATATAGTAAAGTTTCTGAATTCAAAATCAATCTTCAAAAATCCATAGTTTTCCTATACTCTAATAATGAAGAGTCAGAAAATTATGTTTAAAAAATAATTCCTTTTGCCTTTGTAAGAAAAAGAATAAAATAAAATACTTAGGAATAAGTCTAATGAAATATGTGAAGGACCTATATAATGAAAACTTCAAGACTCTATTAGAAGAAATTGAAGAGGATACCTAGAAATAGAAAGATATTTCATGTTCTTAGAATGGAAGAATTAAGATAATGAAAATGACCTTATACATAAAGCATCATACAGATGTAATGCAATCACCATTAAAATCCCATCAGCATTTTTAAAAAGAAATAGAACAAAAAATTTTCAGATTTGTATGGAAACACAAAAGACCCAGTATTGCCAAAGACATCCTGAGAAAAAAGAACGAGGCTGGAGGCATCATTCTGCGCAACTTCAAATTAAACTACAAAGCAACAGTAAACAAAACGACATGGTATTGGCAGAAAAACAGACACACCGACCAGTGAAAGAGAATCGAGAGTCCAGAAGTAAACCCATATTTACATGGGCAAATAATTTTCAACAAATAAGCCAAAACCATACAGTGGAGAAAGAAAAGCCTCTTCAACAAATGGTGCTGGAAAAACTGGAAAGCCACCTACAAAAGACTGAATGTAGACTGTTGTCTGTCATCATACACCAAATTAACTCAAAATGGATTAAGGACCTAAATATAAGACCTGAAACAATAAAATGCATAGAAGAAAACATAGGAACTAAACTCAAGGATCTTGGACTTAAATTGGATCTTATGAATTATACTTCAAAGACAAGGGGAGTAAAAGCAAAAACAAATGAATGGAACTACATCAAATTAAAACTTCTGCATAGGAAAAAAAAACATTAACAAGGTAAGGAGATAATCATCCAAGTGGGAGAAAATATTTGCAATGCCTCTGTTAATGGCCTGATATCCAAAACATACAAAGAACTCATACAATTCAAAACAACAACAAAAAACAAATAGTTTCATCAAAAAATGGGCTGAGGACCTGAACAGACACACATCTCCTAAGAAGACATACAAATCACCAACAGACATATGAAAAAATGGGTCTATGGCCCACCCTGAACAAGCTCCATCCCGTCTGATCTCAGAAGCTAAGGAGGATCAGGCCTGGTTAGTCCTTGGATGTGAGACCACCTAGTAAGACCAGGTCCTCTAGGCATGAAAAATAAAAATAAGGAATTGTAAGCTGACAAGGTCCTTGCAGTCTATGAGGTGAACCAAGGGTTGCCTCACCTAAAAAAAAAAAAAAGGTCAACTTACTAGCCATTAGAGAAACACAAATCAAAACCACAATGAGATACCATCTCACCTGTTAGAATAGCTGTAATCAACAGGACAAATAATAACAAGTGTTGAAGAGTATGTGGAGAAAAAGGAACCCTCATACACTGCTCATTGGACTGCAAGTTTGTATAGCCACTATGGAAAACAGTATGGAGGTTCCTCAAAATCTAAGAATTGATCTACCATACGATCCAGCTATCCCTCTACTGGATATTTACTCAAAAGTCTTGAAAACCCATATCTGAAAAGATATATGTACACTGATGTTCATAGCAGCATTATTCACAGTGACTAGGATATGGAAGCAATTGAAGTGTCCTATGACAGATGATTGAAAAAAGATGCTATAGTACAATATATACAAAGGAATATTACTCAGCCATAAGAAGAGATGAAATACTGACATTTGTGACAATGTGGGCGGACCTTGAGAAATCATGCTAAGCAAAATAAACCATATAGAAAAACTCAAAAACCATGTGACATCACTTATATGTAGGATATAGACCTAAAAATAACAAACAAACAGGACAAACAGAGACTCATGGACATGGACAATTGATTGGTGGTTACCAGAGGGTGGGAGGCAGGGCAACGGGGAAGGTAGATGAATAAAAGTGGTCCAATATATTGTGACAGAAAGAAACCTAACTATGGATAGTGAACGCACAATGCAACACACACACACACACACACACACACACACACACACACACACACACCTTACTGCTAAATTGTACACTTGAAATTTACTGTATTTTATTAATCAATGTCACCATTAAAAAAAAAGTAAGCAGGAGTGGTTCCATAGAGTAGTGGTTAGCACGTCTGCTTTACATACAGAAGGTCATGAGTTCAAGCCCTAGTGGATACCTTGGGTATGCCAGTCCCCTGTGTATGCTGTGAGCATGTGGGAGTAGATGCCTGTCTTTAGAAATTCAGTTCTTAAGGGGAGTTGGCAAGATTCGTAGTTCAGGGGTGGAAGTGGTGGTGGGGGGGAATTAAAAAAAAGTAAGCGCAGTCACTACAAAAAAAGAGAACTGTACAGTGATATCCCTGATGAATTTTGATGCAAGTAACATTAGTAAACCAAATTTAGCAATACATTTAAAAGAATATACCCCATGATCAAGTGGATTAATTCTTTGGATGCAAGTTTGATTTAATATCCACAAGTTAACTAGTGTGATACACTACATTAATAAATTGAAAGATAACAATCATATGATGTAAGGAGCCACAGAGAAAAACAAGATGACCATAGCACACAGTTTCTCTTCTTTACAGATTAGCTGCCTGTTTTCTGAAGGTTAACTAACACACAGAGTTTCTGTTCTTTTAAGATTAGCTTCCAGCTTGCTGAAGATTAGCTGAAGGTCTGCCAAAGAAGTCTGTCTGACAGCAGGTCTGCGACCCTATCAGTCATGCCACATTCCTCCCACCCCATTCCCCTGATTAGCCGCTCACTTGCCCACAAGTATCTACCCTGCTTTAGTGTGTGTATATATATATCCCCGTTTTTTCAATAAAGTTGGAGGCTTGATCAGAATACTGTCTTGCCTCCGCTCCTCTTTCTTGCCCATTTTCTTTCAGGTTGGATCCTCCTCGCCGCCCCCACGAATAACTAGGTCCCGCGGGTCGGGACAATATGATCATACCAATAGATGCAGAAAAGGCATTTAACAAAATCTAACATCCATTTGTTTATAAAAAGAAAACTCTTAGCAAAGTGGGAATAGTGGGAACATAACACAATATAATAAAGGCCATATATGACAATTCTACAGCTGACATTATACCCCCATTTAAAATCAGGAACAAGTCAAGGATTAGCACTTTTATCATTTATATTCAATATAGTATTGCAAGTCCTACATACAGGAATTAGATAAGAAAGAGAAATAAAAGGCAGTCCAATATTATTGTAATGGCTGTGTGTAGTTCCAGATGGGTGCTAGAGTAATTGAGAGGGATCACTTCATAAATTATATAAATTTCTAATTATTATATTGTATATCTGAAACTAATATAAAATAATTAGATAATAAAAAACAAATAAACAAACAAAAAAGGAACAAACACATAGATACAAAGAACATTTTGATGGTTTCCAAGTGTGAGTGGTGTTTGATGGTGGGTAAAAAAGGTAAAGATATTAAGATCTAAAAAATGATAGTCACAAAATAGTCATGTCTAAAGAATGTAGTCAATAATATTGTGAAAACTATGTATAGTATTGAATGGGTGCTGGAATTATCAGTGTGGTTATTTAATGAGTTATATAGATGTCTGATTACTCTTTTGTTCACCTAACACTAATATAATATTTTATGTCAACTGTAATTGAAAAATTAAAAAAAATTAAATCAATCTAAAAAGAGTATATTTCCCTTTACTAAACTATTTTCTTTAGAAATAAGTGTTTCTTCTTTCTTTTATTTTCTTTTTTGTTTCTGTCTGATTTTCACTTTGGGATAGGCAGGATAGGCAGCCTTGATCTGATGCTGGGATTGGAGTACGAACTTGGAGGAACAATGCTGGAGCAGGCACCAGGGACTAGTGTGTATCAGAGGAATGGCCAGACTAAATTCTGTAGGAGAAAGCTAGAGCTTAAAAGTCAGAACCAAGTCAAAAGGGCAAAGTGGAAAAGAGTTCGGAGTTGCGTCAAGATGTGATCTAAAATTTTTCTCATGTTGATCTGCTATAAGCATCTAAAATCCCTTTTATTAGAGGTCTTTTGTTTTGCTCAAGGTATAGTGCCTACTGGAAATAAATTTGTGAAAAATACTAATAAGCGCAGGATATATATCACACTGACTCTTTGACACCTTAGCACAATGAGTTACTTAAGTTTTCAGTTATCATTTTGGAAAGTGATGAGTTGGAGCCTGTGTTATGTTTCAGAAGGGAAAGTACATGGTTTTTCATTGTCTAGTAGCTCTAGTAGCAGGTCTAGGTGACTGGGGCAGCAGGACAGCTGTGGGATTATTGGATAGTTGCTGACAGAGAATAGAGATACACTTTATATGTGTCCAGGTCCTGTTCAGAACTGAGCCTGTATCCAAAGGAAGCATGGTCCAATCTCTGATCACCAGGGATTTGGTAGCTATGTACATAAAATGGAGGCCACAGAAAAGTTTGAATCTAGATTTTATCTCTCAGCAGGAAAAACTAGAAGAGAAGGTTGATTGAGATGGATTTAGTGCCTTAGTTTAAGTAGTAAATGAGGTGCGTAGGGAAGCCATATAGTTTTCCCCTATCTGGTCCTTCTTTTGAGTGTCCTGAGAGCCTAATTGTTCATTTGCTTGTTTGCTTATACATAGTTGGTTCATTAAATTATTCTTTCCGACTTTCAATTTAATGTTGATGTCACTTTTAGTAATTGCAGGTATTTGTGGAAATAGGAGATGCTTCTGTGGCTTGCCACAATTTTAGATGCTCCCTTGTTTCCTGTTACATGGACATTTTTAAGTTAGATTGTTTAGACTCATTGTCACTAAGGGTACTATCTGCTACGAATGACCCACGATATATGAGTTGGAATCAAATCTATACTTGGAATATACTCAGTTGTTATAGTTTATGTGTATGTATGCATGTCAGGGAGTAGGAGCAGCTTGTGCAAATGTCTCTATCTACATTTAAATAACTAATAAAAACCAAATCTGTAAGTCCTGCTTGTAGTATTCAGTAAGACATTTTAGATGCATGTTAAAGTACTTTGAAAACTGTAAACTACTTTATAAATTGAAGAAATGCTAGCAAATATCTGAACAAATTGTATAGCCCTTAAAAATTTCTAATTAGCAGGGAGATCATGCTGGGCCAGGTGCAGAGATAAAACAGTAAATTTATTATGATCTCTATCCACTGGAGGAGAACACTGGCACAGTTAATCCAACAGCAGCAGATAATCTGGGCATCTTTGATACTTGAGTTAGAGGTGCATCATATTACAGATTTACTTTTGTGTTTTATTGAAATCAGTAGAAATACCAGTTGCCTATGTCTGAGCACAACCACATAAGATAGGCAGAACTGGCAGTTTAGGAATAAAACATTCATTCACCTGATTAATCCACACTGTAGTTATTTCTCATCAAAATATCAATTTTGAGATCTGAGATTATTCCATGTAACACCTAAGTCTATATTGCCTTACAGTATTCTCCATTTATTTTCAGCACATTTGGTTTATTGTTCTAGCTAGATTATATAACTTTAAAACAAATCTTTTTAAATGAAATAAAACTGTCATTGAGAAAAATTTAATGCAATTATTATTTTATTAGGTTCTTTCACATAATCTCATTGACTTCTCAGAGCATTCCTGTGAAATGGATTTTTATCTCTTTTTATAGATGAAAGGCTGAGAGTTTAAGTAACCCTGTGTAAGTTCACACCACTACTCAATGATGAGCTAAGTATTTCCTTCACGCATTATTGATTTTCATTTTTGGGACTCCTTAGTCTCTTTTATCTGACTCTGCAATATCTCTAAAAGTTTGGGAGAATATGTCCATTCCTTATGTTTCAGTTAAGGGAGAAGTGACCCTGAATATCTGTTAGCAATGTTAGAAAGGAGTCACAATTCATTAACTAGAAAAAGAGGAGCTAAAAACCATACACCTTAAAGGTTTTCCTCAATCCTGAAATGCAATAATGCTATGGCTTATAATGAAAATTCTTTCATTGTTCCACGGTGAACACTCGAGATTTTGGGAAGCTTACTTTGAGTCTTTCACTTCGTTTGTGAATTTTAAAATGTGCAAGAAAAATGCTATTATTGTCAGGGGAACAGAGAGGTAGTGATTTCTCATAGGCACTAAGCCAGCTTATTTATTTTTCATCAGCCACTCATTTTCTAAAAATGGATGTGCCAGTTCTTTCTTTTTTACAAGATGGAATAGGAACTCATTCATGTTAACTTTTCAGCTATAAAATCTACTTTTAATACTGAAGTACTAGTACCTCAGCCAGGAGAAGATCTCATTAAAAATAAAAATGATACACAGTGTCTATTAGTCAATTGGATGAAACTATTTTATGCCATACATGTAAAATGTTGAAATGTACCTTTTAAAGATCAATATTGTTTCAAAGCAACTAAAGCTAAATCAATCAGTTCCATACTTCACTTTGGTAACAGATGATTAGATTCTAGTGTTTCTGAATCTGTAACTACGAATACAGACTGTTCAGAAATAGTTTCAAGGTAATTTTTCCTATTTTTCTTTTTATATGTTGATTTATTTGTGTTTTCGGTATATAGTGAAACTTTTTTAATATTATTGTTGAGGTAAGACAATTTTTTTTGAGAAATTGTATTAGACTCTTATATAAAGTTTTTATGTCTCAGAGGATTTAATTTGACTTATGTCCAAAATCATGTAATAACAGGGTTCAGATGCATTATATATTATTGATTTTTGTTTACTCATTTTAGTTTTAGTGCACACTGTAATTAGGGAATTAATAAGTTTTCTGTTATGTGTTCAAGTATAAAAAGGCAAATTATAAGCCATAGCATTATTGCATTTCAGGATTGAGGAAAACCCTTAAGGTGTATGGTTAAAACTCTTATGTGAGGCTTGGATTAGTCCCCTGTACAACCAAGCTAATTCAAATTTAGATTTGGTTAAATTAAGCATAATATTTAGAGGGAAGGAGGTTGAGACATTCAGATACCTGGCAGAAAACAGATGATATTTTCTAAAGATAAATTTGGGAAAATTTTAATTAAGGGTGTTTGCAGAAGTATAGGGAGGGGTATAGATACTAACCAGAGATAGTGACACACTCAGAGGCCAGCAATCATGTGGGACTGTAGGGAAGGAAAAAATAATTTTCTCTCTAACCTTCTAGGTTCTTGGCTCCTGTAATTAAAAGAAAGATTAACAGAAGAAAAACAAACAGAAATTTAATAACATATATACCGCCTGTATACTTGTGTTGAATGAACTCAAAACTGTTCTGGAAGCTTTGGCTAGAAATAAATGATAAAGAGTTATTCAAGGGTCTTTAGGGTTTGCACATCAGAAACACAACTAAGCAATACCAAGAATGTTCCAAAGAAGAAAGAACAGCTATGAGTTTTTATAGTAAAGAGTACATTCTTGAGAAGAATCAGTCCTTATATGATAGTGAATTCTTCATCCTACATGTGTTCAAATTTAGACTAAATGATAAGTCATGCTGTAGGGGTGGAAAAGTTTTGCTTCATCTCCTCAAGGTTTTTTTTTTTTTTTTTTTTTTTTTTTTGGCCTGGGCTAATAATTAAATAGACATAAAACAGGTTAACAGAAGGAAAAAAAACTTGTATACTCCTTGTATACATGGAAGAATCCCATGGGGAAAACTGAGTAATTCTCCAAAAGGGCTAAAGCCATCACCTTATACATCATCTCCAGCTAAAGAAAGAAGATGATGTTAAGGGCGAGGAGCCAGTTATGGGCAGGGTTTTCTGGGGAAGAACAAATTTTCCTCTACCCACAAGGTTCTTTTGGCTGGTCTAATACACAAATATACATGAGACAGATTAATAAGAGGAAATAATCAAATTTAATAAATATATATGTATGAAACTCACATACATGAGAGAATCAGAGACTTTAAATGCATGAGAAATTCAGAGATAGGAAGAGAATGTGGTTCTTTGGTTCCATGAGTTCGCGGACTGTGGTGGGGGTGGAGGGGCAAGGAATGAGAGAGAAACTTTAGTTCTGGAGTTATTGGAGGTCAAAATTATCTTCTCTGTGCATGCTTTGGCTTCATGACTTGTAGTTTTCTGTTGTCTCTGAAAAATAACTCGGTATTTTGTTAAAATAAGGCCAGTTTGAACTGGTTCTGTGGTTACATTACCATGTCTTCCTCCAATTTATTTTTCTTCAATGAAAATACATGGATCAATTGTCACAGTTTGCTTTGTAAGATTATATAATTTAAATTTAAAATATAAGGTCAGCCTACTATTAGATGTGTAATTTTGGACAGATTGCTTTACCACTTAGAGCCTGAGTTTTTTTTTCCACTGTAAAATATGAATAATAATAATACCCTTTACCTCAAGGATCATTGACAAAATTAAATGAAATACTATTTTCAAAGTTCCTGGCATATAGTAAACTTTAAATAAATATTAACTCTTGTTATAATAATATATATTATTATATGCCTATAACATATTATATAATATGTTCTTATTTTCATAAAACTAGTTCCTGAGATGTCTGATTCCTTTAGGTGTAATGGGTTTTCACACATCCCTTCACAGGAGCTTACACTCTCCAGTTAATTCTAGAGCATTTCTGCAGAAATTGTAAAGCTTTTGGGGAAAAGGAAAAGAAGTAATCTCCTTTTCAATGAGATCCATCTTCCTTTAAGCCCATCCCCATCCCAAAACAAGTCACGAGAAACTGTATGCAGTAGAAAAGTAGTGCTGGGCAGTTCCTCCAGCTGTATGGAGGAAATCTTGTCAAAGAAGGAATTCTTACCTCTCAGCAGCCAAGCCTGAAGCTTATATTTAGATTTTCATATAAATAAAACTTCAGAAGTTAGAATGGCCAACTGCAAAATGCCTTGCTGCTCTTTGATCTGTGGAACAAGAGCTTATAATAAAGAAAAATAAAAGAGAAAAATACCACCTTCCCAGGCTTTGTCTGTGTAATGAAAGTTTTCAAACTTCCTTTAGCTATAAATAATTTCAATCTGCATTTTTAAGGGGTCGAATGTAAATACCAATTCTGCTATAGGCTGGAGCAGTTAATTCACTATTGTATGAAATGCCAAACACTTCTATATGCAGAGGAGGAAAAACAGGCATTATTATTTGGCCTTCTGTTCTGATCTCCTCAAGACACATTGAGTTTTATCTTCCTTTTATTCATCTATTCACCCACAAATGTAAACTGATTTTTTATGGGTGGCGTCTCAATGCTAGCATGACAAGGAAAAGAAACTTAAAGGTAGATTGAGAAATTCACTCAAGTTTGTACATCCCAGTTTTAACACTGACATTTCTAGAACTCCCCAAGTCCTGGGCAAACCAGGATGTCACTCTAACTGGTCCTATCAGAAAGCATTATTCAGGAAACCATGGATTAAGTTCTCTGGGAAAAGCTGTGGCAGGCTACGCTGAAAGGCAGTGTCTCCATATCAATAGATCCCTTAGACCATAGTAAAGCAAAGTTCTTGAGACTCAGTGAATATGCTGAAACACATCAATTGGAGGAGAAACAATATTGATAATGATGAGGAAGAACAAGAGGATAAAGAGGGGCACACCTAGTATTTATTTAATGTTTTCTATTTGCCAGTGTCCAAGTTGTTATTTTATAGATATCACCTAATTTAGTTCACTATCATTATCCTCATTTTATGAATGAGAAAATTGAAGGTCAGTGAGTCTCTGTGACTTGCAAGATCAAGCAGAGCCAGGGTTCAAATCTATGTCTGTCTAACTTCAAAGTACATACTCTTATTGCCTTATTTATTGAGAACTTTGTATATTCCAAGCACTGTGCTAGGCCTCTGAGATAGAGCAGTGAGCAAAGCACACATTATTCCTACTCTCATGGAGTTTCAATTCATGTTAGAATTACTCATATAAAAATTATTTTTTTTTTGTTTTGAAATAATTGTATTTACATGAACATCGCTATACTAATGTGAACCAGAATTCCAGAGAAAGAGGTATGTTATTTCTTGAATTTCATGACTAAGCAATTATAAGTAGTGACTAGACCACCTATATACTAGTCCTAGAAAGATAAGGGTCTTATTTTAGAAAGCTAAATTAATTATGCCAAGATGAGCAGCTGCTGATGAAATAAGAAAGTGAAGGTGATTGTTCTCTGTAGGTTTTGTACTATATATCAAACAAAAAAAGAAAGAATAGAAAAACATTTATTTATAGTATTTCTTTGGAACTAAAAGATATCTGTTGACATGGATCTCCTGCCAATTGAAAGTTTTTTTTTTCTGCTGTCAGTAACTGTCAAATTTAAGATCAATTCATATTTAGAGCTATTATGATGGGGATTCGTGCCTCCATATATCTGAGCCTTACAATATTATGAGACATAATGCATCAGGTGACCTTAATAATTAATGTAGCCTATTAAGTCTTTCCATGATCAATTTTGGACTCTACAGGACAATATAGTAAAGTTAAAATACATATTACCTCATTTTAGAATCTGCTTGATCCATACCTAGGTTAGGAATTGGTGACTATGGCCTAAAGGCCAAAGTCAGTCTGCTGGCATTTTTGTATATCCTGTGAACTAAGACTAGTTTTTACATATTTAAATGGTTTTAAAAAATCAAACAGAGAATATTTTGTGACATGGAATTTCCAGTGTCTATCAAGTCTTATTGGAACACAACCACTCTCATTCCTTTACATTTACTATTTGATACTTTACGAAAGAAATATGCTGACCCCTAGCCTAGAGGTAAGACCCAACCCTGTGTATAGAACATGAGAAAGCTCACAATTATGAGAAATATAAATCATCAGCGCTATATTTTGGAAAAAATAACGATAATAGCAAACACAGGTTGATCCAGTGATTTCCAGTCACATGGAATCTATAAAAGTTAAAAAAAATCTTACATTATATCTCTAATCATAGTCTTCCTAGACATTTTAAAACTCTTTATCATGGCTATGATCAATTAGAAGCTATAAACATTTATATTAAGATTCATATTTTAGCAGATTATATTTATATAGTACATGTAATAAATAGGACATGCAATAAATATATACAATGTATATATTTTATATGGTTTTGTTCATTCAAGTTTGCATCCAGGCTTCACTATGACTGTTGTGAACCCTGGAAAAGCCACTGTGTCAAATGACAAGTAAAGACATTATTTACTTTTTGCTATTCCTTTCTGAGTTTATCACTAACACTTCTGACTCAAAACCGTGGCTCTAATTTTTTTTCCCAAGCAAAGAGAGAAAAGTTTTTCTTCTCTGCTCTTTTCTCTCTGGATTTCTCCCCATTAGTACCATTACCTGTTATGCACAGATGACGAGCTCAAAAACATTCATTTAAGATGTTCCTATCGGTGTTGGTTTAATAAATCAACACTTGATATTAAACTATCATTTTTTTTACAAAACATTTAAATACAATAAAATTATGTAAATAGGAAATTAGCATCTAAGAAATATTTATTCCTCATGGTAGCCCTTGTATAACATTAGATCGAGATTCTACCATTTGTTAATGAATAATATAGTGAAGGAAACAGGTTGCTGTCCATCATTTTCAGAGTTGAGTGAGTAAGCAAGTGAGCAAAAGTCTAGGGACTGAATAACTCAGGTCAAAGGCCATTTGTAATGAAATATGAAAGAGGCTTAGACGTTCCCATATTACTGAAGAAACACAAAAATGAGGAGCATATACTCTGGAGTCAAATGGATTTGAAATCTGGTGCTGCCATTTACCAGCTGAGGGGGTCTTAATCAAGTTATTTAATGTTAATGACTTTGGTTTCTTCATTTGTAAAATGAAGATAATAAGATTACTTCCTTTATGAGGTTATTATGAGGATTGAATAAGACGTGTATAAATGTGCTTAACACTGTGCTTGGCAAAAGTACTCAATATATATTTATTATTTTTATTGTTAGTGTGGATGCTAAGTGAAATAGTGCTAGAAATAGTATAACTAGCTAATATTTTGTTATATGACAAATTTCTGACTACACATATAAAGAAAGGTAGTTAAAAGAATAATGAGTGAAAGTTAAGATACCTGTGCTTTAGTCTGATTAATAATAATAATGACAATAAAAATTAATATTTAGTAGGCCTTTACTAAGCATTAAATACTTGTAACAAACCTAAGTAGGTAATGCCATTATTTCTATTTTAAATATAAGAGAACTAAGGTTTAAAAAGATTTAACTGCTTGTATAAGATAACATAGGTAGCAA
The DNA here is from genome assembly GCA_004027375.1 of Macroglossus sobrinus. NCBI lineage: Eukaryota > Metazoa > Chordata > Mammalia > Chiroptera > Pteropodidae > Macroglossus > Macroglossus sobrinus. The sequence goes on from PVKZ01004079.1 coordinate 92,982, forward strand.
GTGGCAGAACTGGAATTTGAACTCAGGAAGACTGATACAGAGCTTCTATGCTTAACCATGAGACTATACTACCTTCCTGATTCTGTAATTAGGTAGCTCTATGAGCAAGAGCATAAAAAGGAACCTGTATGTTTATGCAGGTTATACACTGCACAATTCAAGGAATATTCTACTCATATGGGCTATGAATAGTGAATAAACTGCATAGTCATATGGATGATCTCAGGGAAGTTCCTTAACCTATCTGTATTTTAATTCCTTGTCCCTAAAATGAAAAGTTTGAGTCAATTGATTACCAGGCCTCTTCTAGCTGAGGATCTAGTGTGAATGTGTGGATAATTAAAAAATAATTTATAATTTGCTTCGGAGAGATTTATACACATATCCAATTAAATGAATTGGTATAATAAACAAAATAAGGATGACGCTGGGAATAACTGGAACTGAAGGATTAGGAGAGCTGTCTAGTCTTCTCCTATGCTTCCTTGTTCAAGTTTTCAATGTCATGAAAAGACACTTTATAAGTGCAGCTGATTCATAAAACAGCAGAAACAAAATTCCTTTCTCAAATATCCCCAGGAGTAAAGATATGGTTAAGTGAACTAATTATTTGCTATAATGTGAACTGGATGAAAATTAAGTGTAAACACTGAGTTCAAAAGCAGATACTCAAATAAATTATTGTCTACAAAACCCCATTTTAATTATATAAAAATTGTGTATGATACCCATTGATAAATTAAGGACACAATTTTGTTGATAATAAGGATCTACACATACGTATAGACAGATTTAGGTGTTGAGATATGATTATCACTATATTAGAACTCTAATTTTGCTTGCTTCCAGTTAAATAATGCTTTATGTAGGCATTCTGAACTGAAAAATGAATTCATATGTTCTTCTATTCAATTGTATTCCACCTCCAAACAGAATTCTTCATTAAATAGTTATACATCACCATTAAAGATGTAAAGTTAAGGTAAATTAAAAAAATAAATACAGCATTCTTATTCATCTCATCCCTCATCCTACCAGACTTCTTTCTAATTCTTTTCAGAGCTATGACTACTCCCCATTCCAAAAATGTTTCCATGGGTCTGGAACTTTTGGAAACTTACCAACTGTCAGCCTTTCTTCTTCTGTCAACAACCAGTGTAGATCCCCTGTGAGAAAAATAACTACCTACTTACAACTAAGCAAAGACCAAGAATTACTTTGCCATTTCCAATGTTTCTTATGATTTAAGATGACCTCCTATTCAATAGTCAAGGCTCAACTACACCATGAGGACATACACAATGCACACAAAGGACACACCTTTAGTACCTGGGTCAGCTAACTAAGTAAATTGCACCACTGGGCCCCACAGGACACCTAGTACATAAAGCCTCTTTACTAATACTGGGAGACATAGCAACTCTACCTAATACATAGAAACACTGGGAACCAAAATATAGAGACAAAGAAACATGTCCCAAATGAAGGAACAGAACAAAGCTACAAAAAAAGGGCGGGGGAGACAAGAAATTTACAAGTTGCAAATTTCAAAACACTGGTATCAAGTAAGCTCAATGACTGTAGGGGAAGAGTCGAAGAACTCAATGAGAATTTTAGCAAAGATATAGGAAACATAAAAATGGAGATAGAAAATATAAAAAAGAACCAGTTGGAAATGAAGAATACAATAACTGAAATAAAGAATACATTAGAGGAAATTCACAGTAAATTAGATGAAGCAGCAAATAAAATTAGTGATTTAGAAGATAAGTAGAAGAAAACACCTAATCACCACAGCAAAAAGAAAAAAAAAGAATCCCCCAAATAAGAACAGTTTAAGGGGCCTCTGGGATAAAATCAAGTATACCAACATTGTATCATTGGGTTACCAGAAGGAGAAGAGCAAGTGCAGGGGTTTGAAAACCTATTTGAAAAAATAATGAAGCAAAACTTTCTTAACCTGGAGAAGAAACAGACATACAAGCCCAGGAAGCACAGAGAGTCCCAAACAAGATGAACTCAAAGAAGCCCACACCAAGACATCATAATTAAATGCCAAAAATAAATACAAAGAAGGAATCTTAAAAGCAGCAAGAGAAAAACAGTTACCTACAAGGGAGCTTGAATATAACTGTGAGCTGATTTCTTAACAGAAACGTTTTTAGACCAGAAGAAATTGGCACAAAATATTCAAAATGATGAAAAGCAATGACCTACAACCAAGATTACTCTACCCAGCAAAGCAATCAATTAAAATTTAAGGTGAAATAAAGAGCTCCTTAGACAAGAAAAAGCTAAAGGCGTTCATCAAAACCAAATCAGTATTTCAAGAAATGTTAAGAAGAAAAAAATATTAAAAATATGAATAATAAAATGGCAGTAATACATATCTCTCAACAATTACTTTAAATTGATTAAATGCTTCAATAAAAAGACATAGGGTGGCTGAATGGATAAGAAAAGACAATCCTTACCTATGCACTCTATAAGAAACTCATTTTAGATCAAAAGACACACATGGAATAAAAATAAATGGATGGAAAAGGTATTTCATGAATATGGAAACAAACAAAAAGCTAGGGTAGCAATACTTACATCAGTCAAAATTAACTTTAAAAGAAAAACTATAACAAGAGACAAGGAAAGACACAGTAAGCACACTTCAGGGAATTTATCTGAAGAAATCCAAAAATTTAATTTGAAAAGATGTATGTATTCATGTGTTCTTTGCAGCATTATTTATAATAGCCATGATATGGAAGCAACCTTAGTGTCCAGCAATGAACAAAGAAGTGGTAGTACATATATACAATGGAACATTATTCATACATAAAAAAGAATGAAATCTTGCCATCTGCAACAGTATAGATGGAACGAGAGAGCATATGCTAAGTGAAATAAGTCAGACAGAGAAAAATAAGCACTGTATGATTTCACTTACATGTAAAATCTAAAGAGCAAAATTAATGAACAAACAAAACAAAAACAGGCTCATAGATACAGAGAAAAAACTGATAGTTGCCAGATGGGAAGGGGGTTTTGAGGCTTGGTGGAAAAGGTTAAGGTATTAAGATGTACAAATTGGTAGTTACAAAATAGTCATGGGGATGTAAAGTACAGCATAGGAAATATAGTCAATTGTATTGTAATAACTATGTATGATGTCAAATGTGTACTAGGTTTATTGCGGTGATCACTTCACAAGTTAAATAAATGTCTAATCAATGTGTTGTACACCTGAAACTAATATAATATTTTATGTCAACTATAATTGAAAAAAATAAAAAATATAAAAATAAAAATGTAGCATAATTTGATAGTTACAAAATAATTGCAGGGATGTAAAGTACAGCATAGGAAACATAGTAATAATATTGTAATAACTATGTAGAGTACCAGATGGATACTATTCTAATAGGGGGGAATCACTTTGTACATTATATAATGTCTATGCATTATGCTGTACACCTGAAAATAATATACTATTATGTTAAATGTAACTGAAAAAATTTTAAAAACTGTTAAAAAAATAAGATTATCTCTTCTTTCTTGCTCTAGTTGTACTGATTTGTTCATAATTTCTTCCCCATTCCTCACCTGACTGCCTCAGAGCTTTTGCTTAGGCTGATTTCCCTTGCTTGAAATTTCTTTCCCTTTAACTCATTTCTGTTTCTCATTCTCCCCATGCATAATCCAATGAAATTTGTACTTCATCTAATAAGTCTTCCTCAGAACTCATTTTTTTCTGTATTGTATAGCCCCATAGCATTTCTTTACATTTTAGTTATTACTATAGAAACTGCATTTGCTGAACTCTAAAATCAGAACATGTGCTTTGACAACTATAATTATACTTATAGGATATAATAAAAATTATTTAAAATCAAAATTTTTCTAGAAAATTCAGAGTGCATGTTAATTATAGCATTTATTACAGTCTTTCTTGTGTTGGTGTTAATTATGTATTTGTTTGGATATTTCCTGATGTTATCAGTTAAGTATTGTGTCTCTCCCTACCTATCAAATTCCTTTGTCTACAGTAGGTATTTTTATTTTTTTATATAATCATTAACTATTTATTAAGATTATATGATGTGGCAGGCACTGAGCTAGGCATGGGACATGAGATGAGATACTTTCCACCATGAAATAAATTGTTACAACATCCTGAGATGAACAATTTTAGGGTAAACCTGGAACACATATAAGGGTCCCATCCCTCAAACTTGATGAATTAGGGAGGTTTTTAGGGAAGGGATTTATAAGCAAAGAACTGAAAGATGAAAGTTATTTTGTTAGGGAAATTAGAAACATGACCCCATCTGAAGGGGTTGGAAAATGATATATATACACATATACATGCATGCTCATATACTCACACGTGTTCTCTCTCTCTCTCTCTCTCTCTCTCTCTCTCTCTCTCTCTCTCTCTCTCTCTCTCTCTCTTTCTCTCTCTCTCTCTCTCTCCTCTCTCTCAACATGTTGAAATTCCATGATTTCTCCTTCCTTAAACCAAAGCAGCTACAAGACACTTTAGTGCTGAATATAACCACCACATTAACACAGCCAACTATTCCATTACAAAGAGTAGACTATTGGGGTTCTCACAGCACTTACATTGTTATCATGTCCATATTAGCCACTGTCCAATCAAATAGCAGTGTATACTTTAAATTCATTTCACTGTAGTTACAATTTTTTTAGTAATTACTATTTTGTTAGTATTTGTCAATGGATTTTTTTAAAACTGAAGTAAAATATGTAGAAAATAGTTCATTCATGTTTTCAACAGCAAACAGTCTAGTGAAAATCTTCTATAAAAAATACTTAACGCTTATACACTAAAAAGATGATATGCCATGATCAAGTTGGATTTATTCCTGGGATGCAAGGTTGGTTCAAATTCCACAATTCTATTAATTTGTTAACCACATTAACAAATCGAAAGTCATGTGATCATATCAATAGATGCAGAAAAAGCATTTGATAAAATCCAGCATCCATTTATGATAAAAACTCAGCAACATGGCAATAGAAAGAACATACCTCAATGCAATAAGGGCCATATATGACAAACTCAACAGCTAACATCATACTCAGCAGGAATAAGCTAAAGTTTTCCTTAAGATCAGGAACAAGACAAGGATGTACATTCTCACCACTCCTCTTCAACATTATATTGGAAGTCTTAGCCACAGCAATAAGATAAGAAAGAGAAATAAATGGTATCTGAATTGAAAAGAAAGACATAAAAACTCTCGTTATTTGCCAACAACATACTATATAGAGAGAATCTTAAAGATTCCACCAAAAAACTGCTATATTTGATCAATGAATTCAGTCAAGTAGCAGGATATAAAATAAAAGTTCAGAAGTCAGCTACATATTTATACACCAATAGCAAATTATCAGAAAGAGAAATTCAGAAAACAATCTCATTCACAGTTGTATAAAAAAAA